>JABXWE010001162.1:0-45901 GCA_014611495.1 Limonius californicus
TATTTTTTCCGGGGGTATTTTTTCCAGGTGTTATTTTTCCGGGGGTATTTTTTCCGGGGGTATTTTTTCCGGGGTATTTTTTCCCAGGGGTAATTTTTTCGGGGGTATATTTCCGGGGTATTTTTTCCGGGGGTATTTTTTCCTAGATTCGTTAAAATATACACGGTATTTCATTTGAAACATTTTTTCCGCCACCCATTTTAACATGCTTGGAGCAAGGAATAAATTCGTAAGATAGTGTATTACCGGGCGCCACCATAAAAATATTTTTTAATCGTATGCTGTCTATTATCTATCTATTCAGAAAACTTTGCAAATACAAAAAACGTAGGTTTTTTATAGAAAGAACAAAATTTTAAATAGAATAATACTGACAGTATTGAGTTTAAAAATTTATGATTGTTGCAGAAAACAATAGTAGTACGCCACTAAATGCAAAAGTATTATTCTATTTCCTTTATTTAAAAATTTACTGTGTTGCAGTTAATATAAGAAAGTTATATATAAAATTTATATACAGTTAATAATTAAATAATTATATGACCTATGCGGTGTATAATTAAATAGGATTGATTTGCCTAAATAATTTTGTGTACCTATTATTATGCTTCCCCGTGTATACACTTTTTAGATTTAGGGATTTCTCACTTTTCTAGTATGTCATTGGCCACCATTGTTTCTAAGTATTTAAATTATTAATGCTGCTTAGTTCCGTTTGTTGAACATACAAAATAAACAAAAATGAACGGTAGGAAGATTTGTTAATGGATTGGATACTATACAGTTTACATTTAAAAATTTTAAACTAATAGGTGTTCAACCATCGCCACCTCCTCTAGTATGTACGCGGTATTATAAACATATTCACATGCACAAATACTTATAGGTGTGCTTGGGTGGAATGGTTTCTGGGTACATGTATACATTGGAGGTGAGTTTCTCCAATTTTTGCAGAAAGGTAAATCTTTAATACTATGCTAGTTCGTAGAAATTAATTAAATTAAATTATTTTAGTGTTTACAGCGATAAGCGATTCCAAGAGAACTACTGATTTTTGGTTATTATTTTTGATACGGGGCTAATAGAGCATTTGGTTACACTTTCGTACATATAATATCAATATGGATGATAACGATGATGATGAGATGAAAGATTTAAGATTGTACACTAGTGAAGATGAGGAAGAAAATAGAAACACTCGTAAACTTCAACAAGGTAGCATACTTAGTTGTTTTTGTATAAAGCACAGTAGGTACATGCAATATCAATTTCATAAATCATGAACGAACTGAATAATAATTTGATATTACAAAATTCAACTCACATGTTTACATTTTGCAGTTTGTAATTTTATGGTACCTACACCTATGTACATTTAAACTTGAAGAAATACTTGCTAAAATACTGAATCAGCTATATTATCAATATATTGGTGACAGCATTATCAATGGAATGTAGTTTACTTCATTGTTTTGATTTTGTCGTGCTGTTCTGTTGTAGTTGTTGCAACCAATAATTTTATCAAGCAACAAAACGGTAATGCAACTCCTAAACAAGAACATTGTCATAGTCCAGACGAGTGGCCTTTGTGCAACCATGATCGCTTTACTGATTTGTATAGAGGTAGTGTTGAGAGAGAATTAATGGTATCTTCACCAGAAGAAGAGAATGCTGATATTAGTGCTTATGGGAAGAAGACTGATAGGTAAATATACGTTCTGGTATTTGTGTCTCATCATTTTTATTATATGGAAGATGCGAATTTTGCTTTCCTATTTCTGATACTATTAGTACAGTATTTACTCATTCAAAATCAAAACCATTCTAATTATTAAATGTTTGCTTGTGGCTTTCTATATGTTTGACCTCTAACAATTGTTTGTCAAGAAACCAACCATCTCGCTGACATAGTTCAAAAAGCGAATTCATAATTGTCAGTTGAGGTGACCTCGCTCTTAATGTTTCCTTCCTAACCTCGCTCTCTTATTGGATTATTTGCTTGTAAATATGTCGTAGATAAACTATAACTAACTATTAGAGCAGTGCTAGTGGTGAATTAGCTGTTCTTTCAACACGACTAAAAATGACCACAAAGAAACAAGTCTCATGATTGTTTAAAATAAGATATATTGTTCATATTGTCAGGGCACAGCCCTTATTTTAATCAACAATGAGTCTTGCATCAGGTTGTGGCTCTGTATTTTATATAACCACTGCAAATTTATCCTCAGCACCCTCTTATTTAATAATTATTGTTTATGTGCGGGATTGATATATGAATTGTGGTATTTTTTGTCATGTATTCTAGAAATTAAATCTTTAAAATAGAAGTGTTATAGTATGTGAGTATTGTGATGTGATGCACGTTGGAATCAAAATTAGAATATGAATACCTAAGTAGGCTTTTGGGGTGACACGGCACCTGTGTTATACTTTACTGGGCTGCACCCTCATAGACAAAGTGTGAAAAAGTAGAGGCAATGGAGGCTTAGAATTTTAAAAGACATGTGTGAAAGCAAAAGTTATAGAGAACTGGAATTTGGTGTTTGTGGTTGCTATTATATTGGTTATCTTCCTATATGCCAATATTTTAAAAATAAAAAAAATACAGACAAATTTACCATTATCCAAATAATTTCAGTAGAATTTTTAATGTTGTGTGTCTGAATGTAATATTAATACAATGTAATAGTATTATAAAGGGGAAGAAAATTACACAACAGTATTTTGGTTTCCAATATACAAAGAATTAAAATAAAAATGGATTGGAGCAATTCGTTGTGAATTGTGAGTAGAAAAAGAAACATTTCGACACTAAACTTATAATTACCTATGACAAGTATGTAAATCTCAATGGAACAGAACACATTATATCTTGAATGAAAACTATTTTATCAAAAAAAGCATATTCGACAATTCTTCTGGCTCGGCCATCCTACATGACAACAAAAACATTGTCTGGTAATTTTAGAAAATATCACTTTGCTTTCTTAATATAATTAGTCCTGAAATAAGATACTGTTTGTGGACTTCTGATTTGGGGCCTGATCACTTCGCCGAATGATCAGATCGCCGACTCGATATTTCGTTGTTCACGACGCCGATCGTGTTCATATCGCAGACTGCCTTGCAGTGATCACTATGCCGACTATGTTCACATCGCAGACTAGTATGCAGTGATCATTATGCCGACAGTGTTCACAACGCAGACCGTAATAATAAATTCGATGCTGATCATAATCAGAACGCCGACTACCAACCGTGATCAGAACGCCGACCCTGTTCACAACGCAGACTGTATCGCCATGATCACTATGCCGACTATGATCACAACGCAGACTCACGTTAGTTAAACAATGCAGAGGTGCTACATAGAAGATATTATAACGGTGATCACATCGCCGACTGTGTTCATATCGCCGACCCATTTTACAAATTTCAACGGCCATGAATGTACGAGGCAATTCGCCTAGATTTTAACATACTTTCAATACTTGGAGTATTTTAACATTAGCATTCCATTTTCAAAATATTAGAATTGATAGCAGTAACAAAGTTTTCAGTTACTTAATAAAATACTTAAAATTATTTTGTGAGGGCATATATATATTCCACACTTTACAATGCCATACTTTCAGTATACCTAACTAGAAAATTTCATGTAAATTTTAGATTTCGAGTTTTTTATGGCAATACATGTGTGGGGCATCAACGAACTCAAAAAAGTGTTTTTTAAAAGATATCTGTTGGTGGGTGGGTGTGTATGTATAAGCGGCTCCCTTCTGGGTAATGCGAAAAATTTATCGACAAAATAAGCTTTTAAGAACAATCCGAAAACGTTTTATTGGTATTGGAGATTTTCTAAATACCGTATAAGTTGTTTACCTTATAATTTTCATATATACTTGCTTCGATCCTCCTCATGTGCACATGAGGAGGATCGAAGCAAGTATAGATTTTCATGTTATCGATGTATACAACTGGATTTTCTTTGGTAGCGCCCAATTTTGACAAAGCGCCCCTATTATTGGTTCCTTGATCACATACTAGAATCATGGGCTTTAAAGAAATAGTTATTAATTCGACAGTAACTGTAGTAATTAACTCCTTTAAAACATCCCTCTTTATTGGTCCCGCAGATATATAATAGCAAAAGGGAATTTTGCAATTGTGCAGGAGTCTCGCAAGTAAAATACCATCGCGGTATTGGCAATTTTATCGTTTCGTCCCAAGTGTCCAAGATCTTCATAACCTTCAATTACATCTTGCAGTTTATTATACTCTAGTTTTTTCTTAAGAATTGTTTCGTTAAACATACCCACGCACATTTTTTCTCTGTGAGTCATGCTTCCCACTTTAATCGCCAACTTTTTTGTTAAGTTTGTTTTTACGCCTGTTGTCATATTTGAAATTTTCAACCAAGATTGAACTGTTCGTACGGATGGTAAAATAAAACCTAACTTTCTTCCCATACGCTTGTAATTTCCTGGCGATTTATAATACAGAGATAGCGCTAACTGTTTTTCGTTATATGATCAACGCGTGTGTTTCCTGTGAAATAATTGCATGTTGGTGAAGTTCTTTACTGCGTGACTTATTTCGCCCAAAACTCCGACTCCCATTCCGCCGACCATGTCCAAAACGCCGACTCGTGTCCAAAATGCCGAACAGCGCTAAACGACTTCACATTAATTTGTATTTGGCCCAAATCGCCGACTGCACATCGATTCGGCGTTTTGGCCATTCCGCAAAATGTCACTGGGCCACTATCGATGAGAAAAATTTAAACAAAATCGTTTGAGCCGACTTTGGTTTATAAATTTTTCAAAATTTTACTTCTATTTTTTTTCATTTATTTTTCGAATAATTTTTGTTTTGAACGGTAGGTACATTTTTGGCACTACATTTTGAAACACCATATATATGTTACATACAGGGTGTATTAAAAATGGCGGATAATATTTAAATCACACGCTTCTACGTTGAAAACCAAACAAAATCGTTGTAAAATACATTTAAATAGTATTCACAACTCATGGTACAGCAAGTAAAATAAGTAATCAAATATAAATTTTACCATTTTGGTAATTAGTGTACTTATAATTTAGTCGTAACAATATAAAATTTTTGCTGTTTGTAATTTTGGAAGCTGTTGCTGGAGTAATTTTTGGATTTTGAGTATTAAAATTAAATAGATATGTATGACAAACAGATTGTCATCAATGTCATTTTTTAAACTTGTAAATGTTTCAAAAATGACATTAAAGACGTTGGTACATACTTTATTTAATTTTGTAAATTCTTAGTTAGAGTGTACAATGGGCCAACTGTGGCCTAAGTGCATAGAGATGCTTGGAAAACCGCGTCCTAGATCTCGCTCTTTCAAATCATCACCATCATTAATTCAATCAATTACAATATACGATCAAGGGTAACTAAATGCATGCATCCGCTTATGTTTAAGTAGAACAGCGTCGCCAAATTAAAAAACTTTTAATTGCTAATAATTTAAAAACTCTTCGTCTAATACCAAATTGGTAAAGCAGTCGCAATGTAAGAAGACCAGAGTAGGATTAAAATGAAAACTCTAAGTTGCCACACTGCATCCTTTCCTCCGTTTCGTCTCAAGTGTCCAATATAACCTTCAATTACATCTTGCAGTTTATTATATTCTAGCTAAGGGTTTTGTAGGAAGTGAAGCTACTACCGAATTTTTAAGATTTTTGATAGAATTTTCGACATAATGAACTCCAGAAGTGTGTATGAGCAGGGCTATAAATCTCCATTTTATTTAAAGAATAAAAGTTACTGGCAAAATATTTTTCAGGAAACTGCAAATTATATAAGACATTTAAAAATATCTGCGGGTATTAGTCTTTCACGCCACGGAAGGAAAACATTCACACTTGGTTTTCTGATTAACATTTTTAGTTTTCAAAATTTAGTTTTAGATCTATTTTGCAATATTAAAAAACCGCTTAAATATTTTCTAAGTTATAAATCTAGTCAAGATCATCTAGAACTATATTTTTCTTGTATTTTGTCATGTGGTGGTTGTAATAACAATCCAAATGCACTACATTTAAATGGATACTAAGCAAACTTCTGTTCCGAAATAGTGTAAAAGCTGGCATAAATTCAAATTGCATCGATAATGGTTTAGTTCACAACGACCCGCAATTGTACGTGCTAACTCCGGGGACAATCATGAAATAAGACAATTGATGTTTCGCCCTGATACAACTACACTTTTCTTCTTTTCAAAAAAATATCTTGTCGTATGTAGGAGGTTTCATTATAAGAAAATTATTTTAAAAAAATGTATGTGTACATACATGTGTACAAGAGGTAAATTATGTGTACCATCAAACGGTGTAATCGGAATTATTAATTACACTGAAAAGGCTTTCAGAAGTGAGATTGTGTTAGGCTATACACACAAGCAAATTTAAAAAAGCATTTTAACTGTGGTTATGCAGAATTTTGTGTCAAAAATAAATATTTTATTCCAACCACCACATGCTGTTGTTAATTTGTGCGAAGATTTGCATAAGTACAAATTATTAAATACATATGTAATGCTTTTACCAGGATTAATACATATGCAAAGAAAAATCATTACGAATTTTAGGAAAAGCAGCAACAATTAGGCCCAAACTGCATAACACAATTTTATTTTACCATGTATAACTTGTAATACTTTTATTGTGTATAACCTTTATTATGTATATCCTATCTACATATTTTGTATAAGCTACTAGAAAATATATACTTAATCGAATCACGTTATTTTTTACTTATCTATAAATTAGCGAAATAGTATATTTTTGTAGCAATTACGGTGGTATTATATTGCACATGTACCTATTTGTCATTAAACATCTCTCTAAAACCACCTAAAACTGCCCTAAAAAATTATTGGAGTTCAAAAGATCGCAATTTATAGTTCAGCGGTAAGAATACATAAGAGAGACAAAGATGCATGCCTACGCCGCAGCAGTTGCTCTGTTCTAACAACATAGGCCGTACCAGCGTCTCATTCTTCCAGTTATAGTTAGAGTTCAGTAATGTAACCGCACGATCCTAACACCGCGGCTGCAGAAGGTAAACTGAAAAAATTTCGGTAAAAACGGCGACGCGCATCTGTATGTTACTGCATTTCTACAGCACAATAAGTGCGGTAAACCTGCGTATCTTCTTAAACTTCTCAATCAACGCTTAAGGTCTTTTTTTACAAATTTCTTAAATTCAGTAATACACACAGAATGGGAGCCGCTCATACATACACACCCACCCAGTGTTGGGTAAGATCCTCTAATTAGGGATCTAGATACAGATCCAGATACATTTAAAAATATGATCTAGATCCAGATCGAAGATCCAAACCTAAAAATGGATCTAGATCAAGATCCAAGATCCTTAACAAAGTATCTAGATCCTTCATAGATCCTTTCGCATTTCGACCGTGTCAGGGGCGTTCTTTTAATTTTTAGATATTCCAGAGATATAGACAGTGCCACTGGATACTTGGACAGTAACATAAGAAAATAAATATATAATTAACGAGAACAAAACTTTATTACAAACTTATACTACTTACAAGTTACAATACAATAATAATACGCTACACTGCACCAAAAGTTACTTTATTAACTATAAAGTTACATAATTCTAATTATCGAATTTTATTTTATTTTCTTTTAAAATTAACAACCTTTCGAAAATTTCGTCATTTAACCTATTTCTACGAGGGGTTACGATTTGTCCACCCGTACTAAATATTCTTTCGACGGGGGCAGAAGAAGGCAGTCTACAATTACATTTAAGGAAAATTTCTTTTATTATCGGATACTTATTTAATTGAATGTAACTGTTATCGGGATCCTCAAAATAGTTTGTACACTGCAATGTAGATGTTTGTACCTGCGTATTATTTATTTTAAAACAATCAAAAAATTCCTCATGATAGGAATTTTCTTTTTCGAAATTTACGTGACTTTCTGTTGTTTCATTATAATCTTCTTGAGATCCTCCTAACTGTAACATTTCTAGTTTGCGTTTCAATACACTTCTGCAGAATTCAGAATCATCTTTAAACGAAGTAATTTCTAACCTCCTTAATTTAAATTTTGGATTAGAAATTGTAGCCAACATGTATGGTCGACTGCCGGAGCTTTCTATGTCCATTATATTTGCAAAACGTTTTTGAAGTCCATTTAGCAAATTTTGAATAGTATTATAATTCTAGCATAGCTTCCAATGATTTTTTAATTTTAAAAAGTGTTGGTAAAACAGTTCCTAAGTGAGAGGTTTTTCCATTTTGTAAAATATCTATTGCAACTGCTATAGGGTTTGTAACAAAAATATGTTCTTTCAAAAAAAGAATATCGGATGGCTGAAATCCTTCTAATTTTAATACTTTACAAATTTCGTTTAATTTTAATTCAATGCTAATTAGCTTCATGCATGCATCATGCATGGAATTCCACCGAGTTGGACAAGGAACTTTCAATTTAATACCGCATATATTTTCCAATTCGTCTGATGCTTTAGTTGACCTACTTACTAAATTCCATAAAGAAAAAACTCTTTGAAAAACCGAATCGTGTATTTTTTTATATATTGCGTTTTCTGTGGCTTTGACTGCATCTACAGTAATAATAAGGCTTAGGGTTTGTCCTAAAGATTCTACATCTACATCATTTTGATTTTGCAGTTCTGTTAATTCGCTATCATTATATTTGTCTCTAGACAGAGAAGATGTAAATATATTAAAAGCTTTGCTGAAATTGCTTGCGTTATCCGTTACAGTTCCTGAAAGCACTTCCGTCGCTCATTATCACTCTAACCTAATACTACCAAATGGTTCACCCCCAATGACAGCAGTGACGCAAATACCGAAAAATGTCTGTTCTTACTTTACCTAGTCTGCCTAATAAGTAATAAAATAGCTAAAGTATTTTTGTTACCTCGCAACAGGTACATTTGAGGGACAGGAAATTCCAGGCGTCTGTCTGCATCTGCACAATTGCTCAAATATAGGTACGCTTAGTGCATAATGGGTAGGTACAACCAGTAAAACCCAACTGCAATCTTCCTGGAAGCACGTACATAATTTATTTATAAAGAAGAATAGAAGACATTTCCTAAAATACATAAACATACTTTAAATAGAAATTATTACTCAATGCGTTTTTAAAGTTCACTAAAGAAAAATCAAGAAATAAATTGTAGCGGATCTTTGGATCTCTACAGATACAAGATCCTTGTATAAAAAGAATCTAGATCCAGATACTAGATCCACATAGTGGATCTAGATCCGGGATCTAGATCCACTGGATCTAGATACTACAGGTTTCCTTAATCTATGATACTACCCAACACTGCACCCACCCACCAACAGATATCTTTTAAAAAACACTTTTTTGAGTTCGTTGATGCCCCACACATGTATTGCCATAAAAAACTCGAAATCTAAAATGTACATGAAATTTTCTAGTTAGGTATACTGAAAGTATGGCATTGTAAAGTGTGGAATATATATATGCCCTCACAAAATAATTTTAAGTATTTTTTTAAGTAACTGAAAACTTTGTTACTGCTATCAATTCTAATATTTTGAAAATGGAATGTTAATGTTAAAATACTCCAAGTATTGAAAGTATGTTAAAGTCTAGGCGAATTGCCTCGTACATTCATGGCCGTTGAAATTTGTAAAATGGGTCGGCGATATGAACACAGTCGGCGATGTGATCACCGTTATAATATCTTCTATGTAGCACCTCTGCATTGTTTAACTAGCGTGAGTCTGCGTTGTGATCATAGTCGGCATAGTGATCATGGCGATACAGTCTGCGTTGTGAACAGGGTCGGCGTTCTGATCGCGGTTGGTAGTCGGCGTTCTGATTATGATCAGCATCGAGTTTATTATTACGGTCTGCGTTGTGAACACTGTCGGCGTAATGATCACTGCATACTAGTCTGCGATATGAACACAATCGGCGTCGTGAACAACGAAATATCGAGTCGGCGATCTGATCATTCGGCGAAGTGACATAGACCCTCTGATTTTAGCATAAATCTGTACTAAAAATGGAAAACTGGAGTGAGGGCAGATGATATTTCTAAGAAAGGTGCCACACAGTACAAGCTTTCATGATAGTGTGAATTTTGTGCATTAACAAACATATTGCAGGTTATTTCCCATTTAAAATTTCATAGTCCCTTTTTAAAGATTTAATACTACCGTATTACATCGAGTATAAGACGCATGTTTTTCCATATTTTTGTGCCTCTGTATTTATAGTGCGTCTGATACTAGATGGCTTCTTACCAAGGTACTGTTGGCTGACGAGAAGCTTTCTGGCTTACAAAAATAAGGCTGCGTCTTATAATCGATGTAATATGGTAATGGTTTTTAGTTGGTAATTCTGAATATAGAATTTTGTCTTATTTCAGACAAGAATAAGGTAAATAGGAAAATGTTTGATATTTTGTGAAGCAGAACAATGACAAATTTTATTGTAAATAATATCAATAATAAACAGATATTTCTTTTGTTTGATTTTTGTTTAATGTTGATTAGTTGGCTTAACCAAACTGACATTTATGTTTTCATAAACAGTCAGAAGTGATAAAAATGACTCCAGGATTAACTAAAATAGTATTAAATCCATTAAGCTTACAAAGACAAGATTTATTTCTTTGCGGGAAACTCTTTGATGGAAAAAGTAGAGCAATTTTCAAAACATTGCAAGAAGAATTGAACATAAAGCAATTGCTACAAACATATTTTTGGTAGTTAAAGTTTCACGGTTGAAAATAATGTACTGCAATAATTCTCTCAAAGAAAAACATTTTAGAAATCTATATTGTGATCAAACTAAAACCATGGAAGTTAGCAAAATTTAATTTTCTCCAGAAATTTGTTTGCTGGTTAAAGGAATGGAATTCTTCTCTTCTTTCGCTCCGTCCTTGTACCCTTTCGGGTGTTGGAATTGGGAAGGTTCATCTGATGTCTTTATTTACCCATTTCTTCCATTTTGCCGTTAGCTATCATCGTCTTCGGCTCTTTGATTGTTTTGCCTTTTTCTTTCCCCACTCCTATTATTTACTGTATCCATGTTTTCCTTGGTCTTCCCCTTTTTCTTTTCCTATGATTTTTTGCTCCCCACACCTTCTTCACTAGTGTATTTGTATTCATTCTCGTTAGATGTCCGTACCAATTTAGTTGTCTCTTTATTACTTTATTCTCTATTGGTTCTTGTTTCTCTTATTATGTTGTTTGTAATTGAATGGAACTCACATCAATAAAAATAACGGAAAATAAAATATCAAGTACATTTTACTAGTAAAATTGCAAAGCGGTCTAGTAGAAGGTAGATTTGAACAGTACACGCAAATGAGTAGAGCGAGTTACGATCGCTGAATTAAAAGATAGTAATCGACACTTAACAAAATTTATTCGCGGACATACAAGAAATTTACGTACACAATTTAAGCCTCAAAAATATTGATGAAATTTAAAAGAATATTTATAAACATAAAGATGTTGGAAAGCTGTCAAAAAATTATGATATAACTTTATCTACTGACGCCTTTAGTGCAAATGTCGCCGAAAGCATGAAATATCTTTATTGACATATTATTATTATTATGAAGCTTTCACAAGCCTTTTTTTTTCCCTTGGGTCCGTCTACCCTTGGTTCCGGAGACACTTCAGCCAGTAAGGCTTATTGTGTACCCCCTGGTATTTGTTCACACCCAGTCCGTGATCTTACTTCCCTGTACCAAGGTGTACAGGCCACTCACGGGGTGCGTATCAAAGTCCTCCGGTTCCATGTATGGTTGCCCGAATATTCGTGTCTTTTTCCAGCCAGCGCATTACAGCTGCATAGGATGTGCATTGCGGTTTCTGGTGCCTCACTGTAGAGTCTGCATGTGGGGTCACCATCAAATTTCTTGATCCTAATCAGGTGATCCTTGACAGTCATGTGCTCTGTTAGGAGGCCCGTAAGGATTTTTAGCTGCGTCCTGCTTAGCTTAAGTAGTTCTATTGCTTTATGTCTGCAAGGTCCTTTAATGAATGCCTTGCTATGGGTTAACCCTGGTCTGGCTAGCCAGTAGGTTTTGTGCTGGTTGCAAATCCAGTCACTGATTACGCTACGGATTGCATATCTTGAAACTCCTAGTGCAGGTTCAGGCCCGTAAAACGGCCCTGCAGAACCCTGCTTTGCGAGTTCGTCTGCTTTTTCGTTTCCTACGATCCCACAGTGGCCCGGCACCCAGAGCAGCCTCACGGTGTTCTGTCCTGCCAAGTCGTTGAGTACTTCGTAGCATTCCCAGACCAGTCTGGATGAGGTCTTGGAGCTTGAAAGTGCTTTTAGGGCCGCCTGGCTGTCCTTAGAGGCCCATCGCTTTTGGTGTGAGACAAGGCTAAGTTAGTTTGTGCAATGCACAACAGGGCCCGACTCTGCGGGTACCGTGTTGGTGCGTAACCATGCTTAACCTGCTGTTGTGTGTGATTGGTTTTTTTCTATGGTCTTGTTACTCCTCTAATGCGACCGTAATTCGAGGAGTGCCATTAATTTGATCCCCAATGGTAAATGGAGACCGGGACCCAGTACCGACCACCCCAGGGAATTAGAAAAATTTCCGACCCTGGGGAGATTCGAACCGGGAAGCGTTTGGACTATTACATCCGAAGCTTGGCTCTCTACCACTGAGCCATCCCCGCCCTTTATTGACATATACGAGTATAAATTAAAACCGTGCAAACATAAATTTATTTGTTTATATGTGACCTATTATATTTATAATTAAATATACACCTGTAAATGTTTCTACATTCTCCACCAACGAAACTATGGCTCGGTGGAAGAGGGTACAAAAGTTGTGTGAGACGCCTCACTACACCATTTACACTTCGTATCCCAAATTCAACAACTTTAATATCGTGATGTGAACTAGGAAGATGTCGCAGATACTTTTTTACCTAAAATACTCAATAACTTGCACACGTAATTTCAATTGTCTCCTTAATGTTGGTTTCTTAACTTTTTCCAAAGTACTTGGATAACATTATGTGAACTGGATGCTGATAGTAAGTGTAATGGTGTTTGTCTGTAAAAGATTTCCCTATTATACGTAAATCTTAGGATAACTTTTTACATGTTCTTGTATTGTCGGAGTAAATAGTTTTGCATACCCCTCGACGAGAAATTAATCTTATAGCGCAAAGACTTGTTTCTGTACTCATATGTAGGACAAGCTTCAAGTGCAATACCTTTGTGGTTGCACAGGTACACAGACAAACATAGCACTCCTTGCTTTCACTATCTTTTAAGTACAACGGACCAACAAAGTCGAGGCCTTTATTTCAAAGGGTTGTTTTTGGTATACATACTACTTCATGACAACCTAATAAACAGGGCTGCTCTGAGCTTCCTTCTGTACAGAGTGGAGTTTACACCACTATGATGGACACGGTTCTGTTTAAATATTATCAATTTGCTGAAGTATTTGCGATTCGCCAAAATAATCTAATGTACAACTTCTTACTCTACATCAAATTCTATATGTAGGCAGTAGCCTTTCGTTAACCAAGAACCGGTTCAAAGTTAAGGTTTGTGAGTCTTTTGCAATTGTCACATGTTCGTACATTCATGGAATTGTTTGTAGATATTGTTCGGGTCAACCTAGCTTTCATTACTTGCAGAAACAAATCTGAGTTCATGCATCCAGATGGAGATGCTAGACCTAAAGTGCCAAGTGGATCACAGGCAATGTACATGGGAAGTACCATTGCTGGTGGATGATGGTTTCCTATAGCATTCATAAGGACACACGAAGTCACTAGAATTTCCTTCTCTTCACTGGTCACTTTATTAACTTGTTTAACTCCCTTTGAAGTCACAACTTTGACAGATTTTTGTACAGTTACTTTGGAAGTTTCATGTAAATTATAAATAGGAGTGCCATCACTAAATCTCTCATGCTTCGTGGGTTTACATTAATTATTGAAAGACATGCTTACATTATATTCACTGAATGATGTAGCCCTAGCCAGGTTACAACCTTTAGGTGTTCTTAGTGAAAGTGTTAGATTAAGCTTTAAAAAATTTCGCATCCTTTTTATATCTACTGTCTTATTTGTTTCCCACTTCAGAAATTTTAATTGTTTGATACTGCCCTTTCATACTTTAACTTTCAAAATTCTGTTAAAAGGTGGACCATAAAACATTTTTCTTATTAATGTATCTAAAAATTTAGTTATAATTATGAAAGTTGTGTAACAAAATATACTATTTGACTTCATAATCACTTACTGAGCTAAAATTTGGAAACTTAAATTTTGCTCTTTTTTTGTAGATCTTATACTTCTTCCTTGCAAAACGGTATTTACTGCTCTTTTCACAACTTCTTTAGAAAATGCTCCAATTTGTATTTTTCTAGGAGGGTTTCTGGGCATTTTTGTACTGTAATTTCACGTATGCAATAAATATAAAAATAAGGATTGGAAGCAAGTGGGTTACAATGAGACAAACAGATGTAACACCGAGATTTGTATTGCTGTTACCCACCTTAAAATGTCTTAATGTTACCCAGGCATGCCAATTTTAGAAACTGAAAATGTAAACTAAGCTTATATTTTGATTGAAAAATGTAATTGCAGGTTAATGAAGCTGGAACTGTTCGTTATATGTTAAGTACATCCAAAACTGGATAGTAGTAGCAGCAACCACATCACACTCTTAAGCAAGTGGGTTGAAAATATTACTCTCTAATGGCAAAATACTCATCATTACCATAACAATCAAAACCATAACCACAAGCATAAGCAAATTAGATGAGAACCTTTGGATAGAGATTATAGGTATTCTATATCAGCGTCATTATGGAAATCATGCAAACACCAAAATAATTTTGAATGTCTTGCTGTTACCTGTGTCTCATTATTACCCATCTTCCCCTACTATGTACTAATATATGTATGTGGTAAATAAATATCAATTCTGAAATTGTTATTTGAAAAGTAACTCATGTAGATAAAAATCGATAATGACTACAATTGCTTCAAAACAGTATAAACTGAATAGAGCAAAATTTTTATTTTTAAAATTGCGCTCTGCGTATTGCCAGATGTTACTGAGCTATACCTATTTGAAATTTCTAAGTAAAACTAACACAATTATAATTTTCTGATTAAGTAAAGCATTCATTTTATACAACTTTGCTTTAATTATAAATGAGATTTGATTGAGTCGGTAATTTTATTTATAGAATATTCGAAATTCTATGGATTTTGTCAGCAATAAAATATCATTTTGTAGTTTTGTAGTGGTTTTTGCAACTGTTGCAAATCTGAAATAGATATTAAATTTTAAAGAATTATAAATGTTTAGTAGTGGGTAAAATATGCTGGGTTCTTATTTTATGAATATGTCTGATAAAAAGTTCTGGAAGAAGATTTCTTAAAAATAAAAATATTCTATTTGTCTAAAATTTAATGTTTGGAAATATAGGACATTTTATATAGAAATAGATATTTCGTCACTTCAAGATTTTAATTCAAAAGACCACTGTAACAGGTTTGGTTCCAGAAAACATAATAATTAGAATTGTTGAAAGTGTGGTAGTAAAGCTTTATGAAACATATAAATACCGCAGTAACTTGAGACACCATAAAAAAAATAATCTGTCCTAGTGAGAGCCCTCTAGTGGAAGAGCCAAAGTATTATAAAATTCGAACTATTTTTTACTTTTCAAACATGCTCTAAATTTAACTGCCTAGGCCCTCTACTAGCTGTTGTTGCATATTGCAAGAAAGTTATGTCTCCCCACTGCTTCAGGGCCTTTCTTAAACACAAAAGAAAAGTTTATGGCTGATGGCTGCTGTATGCCATTTCCTTTTACTTGATCATGTAGGGGTTATCACTGTAGTGTTGTTTGCATTAAATTAATGGTAAATTACACGTATTAAAATAGATATGTTTATCATTTTTTACAAAAACTAATATCTATAATGCTTTCACACATTTAAGGAAAGTATTTTATTTGGGGTTTGTGTGTTTGATTAACCTAAAAACTATGCTAGCGGTAGCCTAGCTACTGGTAGAACTTTCCATACCAAGCAGAGTAAGAGAGAAATCTGGATCTCCAGCTTGGGGTTGAGCTATTGGGTTTCCGACCCACCACTTGTAAAATTTGAAGCTGAAAAAATTCTAAAGCAAAGCCTCGGATATTGGATGGATCAGACAAGAGATGAAAGAGGCTGCGAAACAGGACTTTGAAACATGGAACGTACAGGGATTAAACACAAAACAAAGGTAGTGTCTGAACAATTAGAAAAATCTAAGATCGATACAGAAGTTTTGACAAACTAAAAAGAAAAAGGGACGGGAAGCAAGTACAGGGAAATGATATCCCTTTCTACAGTGGAATTGGAAAAATACAAAAAACAAAGAGAGGCTTGTGATCCACAATAAAACAAAAAATGTTAGAAGTAGAAATGGATTACCTACCAAGGAGTTGCTGAATATCGAGACTCCATCATAAAATCAAAGAAGAAATGAAAAGGAAAGTGCAATTTGAAAGAAATGTAGATGAAAGCATGGAAGCTAGAAGATTGAAAAGTTACGACCATGTGAGGAAAATGCCACCTGAGAGATGGTCACAAAAAATATAGAAATGGCAGCTGTAGGAAAGGAGAAAAGCTGAGGCCACCAGAAGACTGGACTATATAAGTCCGACTGGACATGGAAAGAAGGCAGCTATCAGAAAACAGTTTCCAGCATTCCTAGCGAATAAGATGTCAATCTCGATGAAATTTAGTTCTATTGTCCTTGCTGCTGAGAAAATTAAGCTAATACGGCTACAGCATGTTTTATAGCTCTTCGGGTGCTTCTGAACAACTAAAAAAATGCAGAAAACTTACCCCTACAACATTCCCACTTACGGGCAAAATACTTAAAATTAATTCTAGGTTAACAAGTGTGCAAAATGTCCCCTAATACAGTCCTAGCATTTCTGAACTCAAAATGGTTTCTTCTAGCATGTTGCAACATCATAAGTGTTAGCACACAGCCAGCGCAATAGCCTGTTGTTAATTGTGCGTTATTTAAGTAAAATTTTTGTAATAATCCAGCATTTATAAAGTGCCATTATTCCCGGTTCAACTGACAAATCACCGATAGTCCTGTAAGTACAATTTTTATAAACTAAATTACTGCAACACTGATGATCTCAAATCTGACAACTGAAATAGAGGTTAACTAGAAATAGCGCGTTTCGCGCGCTCGGAAAGATAAGAACTGGCTGAGTACCAAATCTAATTTATAGCAAAAATAAGATGGCCTACAATAATCACCGTTAAACACACATTTTGTGACATGGAAGTTTTTAGGTGTTTCTGATGTATTTCGGCACCCTAAAAACGAATTTAAAAACAGAATTTGCCTATCACACACGAATTTTTAGTAACAAGCATTTATATTTTGCAAGTATGCAACATATGCATATTGCGCCATTTTGTGTAATGTACCAGCAGTGACGAATATACCGTGTTAAAACAAGTTCAATCCTGTCTATTACATGCAAGAAGTACGCACCAAATCAGATATTGTGCATTAGTAGGCATTTACCGGCATATGAAGTTACTGCATTTCCTATGCCATGCCGCGAAACGTCGTTACTAACGTGTTTGTGTTCTACTTACTTGATTTATGTTTATTACTGTACTGTGATTGACTGTGAATTAACAACCAAGTACAATGCCTAGGCAGTGTGTAAATAATGTCAACAGTTTTTGTTATGTGTGCGGGGAACTAACTTTTAAATCGCAAAAACTTACTTTCACCCCACTTGTACGAAAAGGTTACAAACTTTATTTCGGAGTTGAAGTAGGAGATCAAGATAAGTCATGAGCTCCTCACATATGTTGTAAGACTTGTGTAACATTGTTAACAGGTTGGTTGAAAGGTACAAAACGTAAAATGCGCTTTGCAGTACCAATGGTGTGGAGAGAACAGAAAGACCATGCCACAGATTATTACTTTTGTCTCACTAACATCATGGGCATCGGACCGAAGTCCAAGCATACTGTGCAGTATCCCAATTTACCATCAGGTTTACGGCCCTTCGAACATAGCGAAGATCTTCCTATTCCAAATCCACCAGAATCTTAGAGTTTGGATGAAGAAGAACCTGAAAGCACCGGTCTTCCACCTGATGATATGCAATTCGCACAGGAAATTGACAATGATCCACTATTTCAAGCACCGGAATGTTCAACAGAGCCACATCTGATTTCACAATGATTTAGTTCGAGATTTAAAACTAGCAAAATCACAGTCAGAACTTATAGCATTGAGATTAAGAGGATGGAATCTCCTCGAAGGTGACGTACATATAACTTATTTCTGAAAACGTCAAAAAGACTTATACATTGTTTCGCTCAAGAAGGGACTTTGGTATATTGCACAGATGTTGACAACTTATTTCACGCATTAGAACAGAAACATGAACCAAGCAATTGGCGCCTATTTATAGATTCTTCAAAACTTAGCTTAAAAGCAGTTTTGCTTCACAACGGCAATAAATACCCATCTGTACCTTCTATAGCTCATGCCGTTCATATGAAGTAATCATACGAGAATATGCGATATCTCCTAGAACACATCCGGTATAATGACTATGAGTGGTCAATCTGTGGAGACCTAAAAGTGATAGGGTTTCTTCTTGGACTTCAGCTGGGGTATACAAAATACTGTTGTTTTCTGTGTGAATGGGACAGCCGTGCACGAGATCGTCACTATATGCAGAAGGAATGGCCACTACGTCAAGCACTAACTCCGGATCAAAAAAATATTACCAACGGACCACTGGTTGATCCTAAAAACGTATTTCTACCACCACTGCATATTAAATTGGGCTTAATGATAAATATCGTTAAAGCACTAGATCGGAACAGAAGAGGGTTCTTGTATCTGAAACAGAAATTTCCCAGAGTTAGTGAGGCAAAAATTAAAGAAGGCATATTAGTGGGACCACAAATACTAGAAGTAATGAAAGATGGCGAATTTAACAACTTGCTGAATGAAGTTGAACTAACAGCATGGAGAGCTTTTACAACAGTTGTGACCAATTTTCTTGGAAATTGCAAAGCTGAAAATTACAAATATCTAGTAACTGAATTACTTAGTTCCTACAGAGAAATGAGATGTAGCATGTCTTTAAAAATACACTTTCTGGATGTTCATCTTGATTTCTTTCCGGAAAATTTGGGTGCCGTAAGCTACGAACATGGAGAACGGTTGCACCAAGACGTTGTAACAATGGAAAAGCCATACCAAGGCAAATGGAGTCCTAGTTTGCTTGCTGATTACTGCTGGACATTAATCAGTGATGCCCCAAAGACCAAATATCGCCGTAAAACATCCGCAACAACATTTTGAAGTAAGTGCAACATTAAGAATATACCGATATTGATATATTTCCGTAAAACGCACAACACTTCGTAGCAAATAAAGTGTGGGTGATAGAGAAAATTAAAGGTCATTTTCTGCTTTCTGGTGAAATTTTACATAACATACGCCATGTTTTATCCATGTCACAAAAAAAAGTTGATTTTTGTTTACCAGTGTAATTATTGTTATAACGCGCAGTATTTACCACTGGATGTACCAACAACGTTAGCGTCAACAAGCAACTATATTTAAGATCATTTATATATAAGTTATAAGTTTGGTATTTTTTCCGAAAAGAGGTAAGCCATGAAAAATAATTATCTTCACCAAATTATGGCTCAAATAGCAATAACAAGTTTTCTCCACTGATTTTATGTATTATATGTAATATTATAGAAATATTGTAACATAATGGGTCTTTAATGCCTACTAGTGACTTGTTTGGTTTTAATCAACACTTAAAACAAAATTCAAAAGTATACCGAAGTTTATTTACACTAATAAATTAATAAAACTGATAATATTATCCCTATTTTAAGTATCATTCTAAACTAAGCGGCCTTAAAACCAGCACAGTCAACGGGCACTAAAGATTAATAGCTCAAAACTTACCCATCCTAGTTCACCTGATACATATACACATAGGAGGAAGCAGCGCGTGTCACTTACTTGAAAGGTTCAAGAAGGAAAGCTGACCAAAAACACTAAGCACTATGTTCCTCTTTTAATAGAAACCACGCTGAGTAGGTAAATGTGAAGGAAAAGTACATGACTAAGTAGGTATTATGAGTTTTATGTAAGAACTAAATCTTATGGACTGTTGTCAAATTCTTGTGATTTTTGATTAAATAATAATAATTTTGGGTTTTCTCAATTTATGCTACTGTGCGTTAATATATACTGGACAGTGAAAAGTATTCACCTCGCATACGCGCCGCCACTACTTCTCCAATTCTTCGTCACTGTCTCATCCAAGAAAGTATCTGCATTTTTACTTTTTCATACTGTAGATAAAAAGAAAGTTTGGTTTAAAAATGGAATTTAAGATTTTAAAGAAATTATCTGTTTTGGATGTCGTTAGACTTACGTTGTTTAGTCAATGAAGAGCTTATCTTCGGAGGTTTTCCTTAGCCAAATTTATCATAAACAGTCTAAACGAATTAGTTTCTACCGAAAATGGCAACTTACTTGCTGAAATACATTTTTAATTGTATCTATATTGTGGTGATTTCCACATGATTCTCGTAAACAATATTGTAATATATGGAGAATTTTAGACTCATTTTGTAATACGAATTTTTAATTAATAACTATTAAAAGATGATTTATTGAAATTGTTATGTATTTATATTAACATGTAAACTTGTAGGTTAACCAAAGATGCAGCGGCGATGTCTCGCGATGGAAAAAAATCTCCCCTAGTTGCCACTTCTTCTCCTGTTGACTTAGAAGAAAGTTTGTCCGTTTCATTGAAAATTGAAAGTAAGAAAACGAATAATGCCGAAATAAATAATAACGTCGACGAGATACAACCGCAGTTCAAAGAGTTATCTCTACACAGTCCAACTTCTAAAAGCAGCGTGATAAAAAACGTAAAAACGGAACATTTATATCCAGTTAAATGTCTTCGGTTGTATGTGGAAGCTTCTTGTACAGTTAATTCGTCAGCGGACCCCGAAATCGTAAGTCTTTCTTGTGAACCCATCTTGGAGACTGTGTCGCCAGGTGTAACTGTGCCAACTCGCGATTCGATTTCCTCAGGTCAATTGGGAGATGTATCAAAAACGGTCTCATCGCTTAGTGGTTCACCAATGACTTACATACCTCCACCACCTGTACATTTAGCTAGAATGTCTTGTACTTCAAGCAGTAGTAGTAATTCAGTTCCAAGTTCAGCCGCTGCGTTAGCTTTTCAAAGAGTGACTACAGATTCAACTCATATATTACAGTGCATAAGTCAACATAGAGTAAATCAGTTGAATAAAAAATGGAAAAACTCGAAACTAGTGTACCGTATCTTGGATTGCATCGACCGAGTTTTTGTTGAAGGTAATTCTGTTTTGACAGACGCGCCGACAGTGGCAGAAACTCAAAGGCAGGCTCCAAAAAATCTGGATGTTCTTCCGGAAGAAAGCACCCCCGTAAGTTCACGCAAGAGACATCCTTCGTCCGAAGATACAGAAGACCCAGTCAGTAAACGACTGAGATCGGCCTCACCCATAGCATCTACATCTTACGAAGATTTACTGGGTGTGGGAGTTTTTGCCAAGTGGCAAAATCGCAAGTATTATTTTGCTCATATTAGGGATATTTTAATTGATGGACGTATACAAGTTGTTTTCTTGGATACGACTATACGAATAGTAACTAGGGATCAAATAATCACCGAAATGCAATTGCTTGTTGGGCACAAAATCATGGTAACACATGACACTGATAGTGACGAATATTATCCCGGTATTGTGACTGCATTTTTTTTGGAGGAGGGGTTGTATAAATACTCAGTAGCCACTAATAATGGAGACTTTGATGTTACAGTTGGGCAAGTTTATTTTACCGAATATCAGGCGAAATTTATTAAACAGGGCTCACATTCAACTCCCTTATCTACCGCTGATGTCTCCGGGGGAAGTAGTTTGCATGCGGGATGTTCTGGTATTCAAAAAAATTTGTACGATACGACCGAAACAGATGGTTCCCCATCAAAAACATCTACAGAACTTGAAGCACATGTTACCGGATGCGACTTGGAAACGAATGATCCTCAGAACCTAAATTCGTCCATAAAATTAAAGAATGTTCAGGGAAAATTGCCAAAACGTTCAAACAAGAACGAAGACTCTCTTTTGGGGCCTTTAAAATTCAAAGGCACATGGTTTAAAGGTCTGTATTTTTTGGTGACATGCAGTACACATATTGTGCCGAACTCCAATGAAGAAGTTCAAACGGATAGCGAAGATTATCCATTTACAACTGTACCTTTTGTATATGATCGCTTAGTGCAACAAATAAAATTGGGTGGGGGTCAAGTATTTGATAAATTTGAAGATGTGCATCCAAATAGATATGGTAACACATATTTAGTGACGAACAGACCCTGCCTAACTCCCAAATACTTGAAGTGTCTAGCAGCCAGAATTAGTATTCTTTGTCACGAATGGATTGTGAATTGTACAATTAAACAAAAACGCTTGTCTTTACATGAATTGCCAGCCGGTTGGTCCGTAGAAAAGTGTCGGTTTATGAATACGTTTGAAAGAAAAACTGCTCAGCCACTCATCGGTCTTCGTATAAAAGTAGCACAGCTAACAGATCAGAATTTTTATAAGTTTTGGTCGGACATTTGTAATGTAGTTGGTGCAAGTGCGTCAAAGTTTACAGGAAACTTTGAAAATACTGACGTAATTGTAGCAGAACATGGATTTAAGGATCCTAAATTAGACAATGCTATTGCTTATGGAATTCCTGTAGTGTCATCGGCTTGGATTATCCAGTCAGTTATCCACGGAGAAGTTCGTCCTTTTGATGGACATTTGTCGTACAATCATTTGTATGAAGAGACAGAAGAGTTTTGAGAGAAAGCCTTATAGGTCAGTTTTAGTTATATATGTTTTCATGGTATTTTAGTTTTAGTATTGTAAAAGTGATTGAATATTAATTAGCAAACAACTATTAAGTGGTAAAATTTTAATGCATACCGTACAGTAGTTTCACTCCTTAGTTTTTAAAGCTACTAAATTTCTACCGGTTATTACAAGGAATGAGGATTGGGGTGGCTCAGTGGTAAGAGAGCCAAGCTTTGGGTATAATAGTCCAAATGCTTCCCGGTTCGAATCACTCTAGGGTCGAAAATTTGTCTAATTCCCTGGGTGATCGGTGCTGGGTCCCGATGTCCATTTGCCATTGGAGATCAAATTAGTGACATTCCTCGTGTTACGATCGCACTAGCGGAGTAATAAGATTGTATACACAAAAATATACCACACACCGGGCAAGTTAACCCTTCCGTGACCGTGCTAATGGAATTTACGTGACAGCCCGTGCGGGGTAACTCAGTACCCCATGGTTTTCTTTAAATTTTTGGTACTTTACTTGTAATATATTTATTTTAAGGATATTACAAGTCAAAATAAATACAACAAAGCAGTTCTCCTTAGTATTTTATTTACTGACAATACAAATAAAAATTTATGTAGTCTAAATAAATAAAGTAAATGTAAAATGATTAATTCTCCAACTGTTCCCATTCAAGACAAAAATATTTTTTTATTTCCTTCTGATGGAAATTGCAGATTGTTTTTCCACATGTGTGACATGATGTTTTTGACTTTCGGTCATTTTTTCGAGGACAGAATGAGCACCTTGTCCTTGCAGCATTTTGAGAAATATGTACGGGTAGGTGCTGTTCTGGTTGTTTGGTATTTTGTTCCAAAAACAAGTCAATAGCGTATTTTATTTGTTTATGAAAATTTTTGCCATTCAATTTTCTCTGCTGTACATTAGGCATTGCAATTCTTGTGATAAAGTTTGAAGAAAATGTCGACGGTAGTTTCTGTCTTGACATATATCTGAATTTTTTTGTTTGAAAATGATGAAAGTGTTTAGAGCAGCCATATCAATTATTTCCATGAAAATTCTGAATGGCCACCTTCGCGGTGCTCAAACACAAGTATATTCCCTGGTCATATGATCACCGGTATTGCCAGCACCTTTTGTCTTGTTATAATGAATATTTATTTCTGGTTTGTTTTGTGCGTCGCCAGTTGTCTCGGTACCGTAAAACTGAGTCGAAAGTAAAAGAACAGCCTTCTTTTTTTTGGAAACATGCGACACAAGTGTTAATTCAGAAAAACCAAATATGCGGGAATATTCTGGAAGCGATACATGTGGCAAAAATTCATTAGGAACTTCACGTTTATTTACTCGCACTGTTCCTGTAATTGTAAGATGTTGGTTGAAGAGCTCTTTGTCCGTAGTAACCCCGCACCACGAACCAAAATACGGTCTTACCATGTCCAAAACAATTCTTTGCCCTTGGTTTATCTCTCTTTGATTATTTACCATTCCAGTGTATACTTGGTTGTTTAGTATGTATGCTGTTTCAGAATCCGCACAAACCCAAATTTTTATACCGTATCGTCCAGGTTTACTTTTTATATACATTCTAAACAGGCATTTACCACGATATGTTGCCAAACGTTCATCGACTGTAACATTTGTTTAGCGCAAAATTTGCTATGCAGTTCTTGACGAAATTGTCCATATACTTGGCGTGTTGCTTCCAATTTGTCTCCACTTGCATCAATTCTCTCAGACCTTGTTGGATTATCAAATCTGATCTGCCTAAAGATTTCTTTGAATTTATTTCTGGATAGAACGGCTGTAAAGTAAGGTTGCTTGAATAATTCAATTTCAGTAATGTGCAGTTTTCTTCCACGATTTCTACCACCAGCAATAGGTGTGCCGATAAAAGCTTGCATTTCCTCCAATGTAACATCTTTCCATTGCTTTTGTTGTTCAGGATGATTTTCAAGCAATTTCGAAATATACTTGATTCTTTGTCTATTTGTGTGGACACATATGTCTGTAAGCATGTTGTCCGTTATAAAGACCTTGAAGCTTCTAAAATTGAAGTAATCTGTAAACTAAAACATGTGGTTAGGAAGGTAACACTATCCTAATACATTATGCTCTAAATAAATTTGGCACATTTTAAAACAGTAATGTCTTACCTGGAATTTTGCAAACCGACTCTTGCCTTCACAATATTATGCGCAAGGTGTCTTGTATTTGCAGGTGGTGTTTCCATTCTAGTCCAGACTTTGATTTATAAACAATTATACTTGATGTCTTAGGCAACTCTACACTTTTTTCTTCAGCTTCAACTTCATCAGGATTATGTACTTCCTCATCTACATGATCCTGTACGTCACTTTCTCCATCTTCGCTAATCTCATATTCAGTATCACTATCACTTGCTTCCAAAATGCTACATAATTCATCGTCTGTCAAATATTTGCGTGCCACTGTGAAGAGCAAAATAACACTGAACCGCTTACACTTGTAGACAATAATATAAACTAAAAGCGCATTATGCAAGATTCAACCTGTTCAAGACCTGCATTCAGTGATTCATGCAGAACTGTTGATTAGTCAATACAATAAACACATTTTATGCACGATTCAACTTGTTCGAGAAATTCAATTCGGTGAAGCACGACGGGCAATGCAGGATGAAAAATTAAAAAAATATTTCCAAAAATCAAAGTTACAAACAAATATGATGTATTAACCTACGCTAATGTTTATTCAAGGCATACATGGATGGGCAATGCCGTAAATACATTATTTAAGAAAATATTTAAAAAAATTACTTCTGGGGTAACTGAGTTACCCCGCACGGTCACGGAAGGGTTAAACATGGTTACGTACCAACACGCTAACCTCTCAGAGTTGGGCTCTGTTGTGCATGACACAAATTAGCTTAGCCTTGCCTCACACGAAAGCGATTGGCCTACAAGGCCTGTGAAAGCTCCATAATAATAATAATTACAAGTAATGAGTCTAGACATGAGTTTGCTAACCATACTACAAAATTTTGTACAAGGGTAAATCAGGTTTCCTTTTAATTAATTTTCTGGTAAATAGTAGGTGTTGTTTAAAATTATTAATTAATTTATAAAACAAGCTATATGTTAAAATGTAATATTTAAAGTATTACTACTTTCCAATTTTTGTTTAGGTATTAATATTTTATAGTGGCAAGATATAAATAGAATTTAGAGCTATCATAATAACTATTTCGAAATGTGATAGTGCAAACAAAAATTGTTACTAGATAAAACGTTTGTAAAGCAATTGTTAAAAATTCAATAAGATTTTTGTAAATATGTAAATAAGTATTCGACATTTGATTTACTTGAATCACTCAGGAAAGGAAAATATACTTTTAAAAAGCACACTGCGTTGTATTGTATATAGAAACCGATGGAATTACGTGGTTTCTTCACTTCACTTTCTTCTAGAGATACATGCCGCTTCATGTATAATTGCCAATTAATATATCCTACTAAAAGCTTAATCGACTTCTGCTAAGACATGTATCGTCACGTGGCAAATTTTTTTATAGAGAGTGGAACTACTGAAGTTAGCTGTCCTGTACAAATGCATACCTACAAAATAGCAATACAGAAGTTGATGAGTGTCTGCTTAAGAGATATTTCACTCTTGAAAATTAGTAATTAACTACTGCCTTGTGAAAATAGTGAATGTCCTTTGTTTGTAACTCTATAACTAGAAATTTTGTGAAATGGTTCGTTTAAATATTGTCTTGATATTTTTTTAAACGCCCTGTGGTGCATAAAATGTAGCTACATATTTTATTTATTGTACGTTGCTATATAACAGTATAGTATCATTCACATGATAGTAACATCTGTTTCTAAGGAAGTTTGTGACGGATCTCGGTGGTGTAGCAATAAGAGGTCAAAGTGCAAGTATTGTATAGAAGTTGAACATGTTCAATACTAGACGATTACAACTTCTTTGTTTCTTTGCAAAATGAACTTATTTTCAGTTTTTTGGTATATTCTTCAGCATGCGTGTTCTAGTTTACCGGTTTTAGGTTTTTTAAATGGTCATTGCCATCCACTACCGGGGTCTATAATAATCGGTTCAGCTATTAGTTAGTGCAAACACAGGAGGTGGAATAGGTTGCCAACATTTCATGTGCACAACTATTTGTGTAGGATTTCAATATTATGGCAAACATGTACAGATAAGAAAGAAGAAAAAGATCAATTATATTTTACTCTGTCTGCTTCTATAATTTCTAACAGAAACTATAATGAATCAAAAATATATAATAAAAAAAAAAAGTAAATGATCTTTTTTTCCTTTCTACACCTTTGCCATAATAGTGAAACAAATGTCACTTCTAGTCCATTTAATAGCAATCTTGCGATAAAGTGCTGATAAGGACCAAATTTTAATAAAATCAATCGAACTCTGTTAAACCGCTAGATTTCAATCACCGCAACAGTACATACTTAAACTTGTTATATTTTTTGAGGCCTCGTTAAAATTTAGGTCTAGTATATGTTTCTGAAAACGTTAAATGTAATTTTATGAATTAATGCTAGTATTATCCCCAAATACTAAGTACTGTGATAGTAGGAGTATTTCAAAGTTTTGCGTTAAATTTTAATTTTAAAGTGTGCATCTGTGCATGTGTATGTGTGTGTGTGAAAGTATTTTACTTTGTATGTTATTGTGAAAAATTATATTAATGGTCTCTGTGGTATTTCGGTCTGGCTGAAAGTGGAATGCAATTTCCATTACATAAAGATATTTGATAGCCCCTTGATGGAACTGCTCAAGTACTTAAAAAATGGTTGGTATTAAAGCCATTGCTACTGATTCAAAAACTGCTTTTATTTCGGAACTTTTGTTTTTGTAATTAAAAAATGTTTAAATTTGTTTGCAAAAGCTATTGGTACACTTTATCATAGGATATGTCATGCGTGTGCGTGCGTGTGTCTCTGTCTTTATCATCTCCCTTCAGGCTGTGTCTATATGTCTCGGCGTGTGTTAGATTCATTTGAATTACAAAAAGTGGATACGAAGGCACTGTTCCTCTCTTCAGTATTGCCTCAATATTTCAATCCTCCTTTTGTAGCACAGTGAGGCCGGAAGTGTACAGGCATGATGAAATCAACAAGGTTATAAAGTATTTGAGTTATACATTATAAATATATATATATAGATATATATAACGTGCGGTCGTAAAATGTCCTCCCCCCCCTACTAACTTTTGAACGACGTGATATTTCTTCACAAAATTTTGTGTGCTTTACTGGGAGGCTAAATACTACTTTTTAGCTCATATTTAAATTTTATAACTTTCAAAATGGCGGCTAGGCACCATCTATTTTTTTAAATGGCAATGGGGGTCGAGTGACACCTCATTTGAAAGGTATTTTAATTCTGTGTTCGATCCCTATGTTTCATAAAAAATATTCATCTAGAAAAAAATAACATGATTGAAAATAACAAGTTTATTGAAAAAACTAAGAATTAAAGCAAAAAGGTATGCTTTCGAAATGTTCATCATTGAAGAATGAAGAAGAAGAAGAAAATTCTAAAACACAACAAAACTTATTTTATTCAACAAAAAGTGATTAGTAATATATTTTAATAAATGTTCAAAGTGTGCTCCTTGAACTTCTTGGCAATAGAAAAACCTATTTAATATCTCTTCTCGTACTTTCTAGAAAGTTTCAACTCCGATATTTGCACAAGCCTATGTTATTTTACGTCGTAAATCAAAAAGGGAATCGGGTTCTGTTTGAAAAACTTTCGAATAAAATACCCCACAAAAAAAACGGAGTCAGGTCAGGGGATCGCGGAGGCCATCTGTTGGACCACGACGACCAATCCATCGTCGAGGATACGTTGCATCGAGATAATTGCGAACTTGTCTGCTAAAATGCGGAGGAACGCCATCTTGCTGGAATATGATATCCATGTCAAATTCGTTTGGATTATTTTCAGCAATCTCAATTATTAACGGATGGATGAGGTTTTCCAGTATGTTCAAGTACAATTCCCCAGAAAGGTTTACGTCGATAAATGAGGGACCTACGATATGGTCGCCAAGTATTCTTATCCACACATTCAATTTTTGCTGAAATTGGGTGTGACCAACATGTGAAGTTGATTGCTGAGGATGTACTACCATTTCACTGACTATCTGAATATGTTTGTCTTTTGAAATTGCGGGTCGTCGAGGGTTTTTCCTGTTTTGCACACTTCCAGTGTTAATACATTTTTGCACAAGTTCACAAGTACGAAATAGGACGGTCAGGAAAAAGTTCATTAAATATTCTATCGGCTTCCTGAAACTTTCGATTGGCTTCAGCAAAAATAAAAACTGCTTCAGTTTTTTTCCTGCAAAGTTCGAACATTCGCCATAAGATAGTATCACCAGTTTTAACACTCAATATTCAAACGTGAGCAAACACAATAACTGAATTAAAAGTGACAGAATAGAAAGACTAATTATTTCAATTGTTTCGCCTCCTACATTTTTTTAGCGTTTTGTTCAACATCAGGAACAGATAATTTGGACTCATTTGTTTTTGAATCCATAAAATTTTCCCAAAATGTAGAATTACACTCTACTTAAAGCAGTGGTTTCCAAACTTGATGTTACTACGCCTCCCTTAAAAATATTTAATCATTTGGCGCCCCCCCTGAAGATTTCATAAAATAAAAACACAAACATTTTTACTCTTATAAAATTTATTCATACAAACTAATGGAAAACGATATTTTATTATTGTTTTTAATGAGATGGATGTGCTTGTCTATTAGCACAAAGTTTATCAAATCTTGGTGTTTGTGACGATATAGCTACTCGTAGCTCTTTTTCTACAACTAAACGAGCTCGATATTTGGATTTCATTGCAGCCAAGGCAGAAAATCCCGTTTCGCATAAATATGATGTTGCGAACGGCAGCAGTACTTTCAAAGCTTTGTTTGACAAAGTGTTATATTCTGTATGAAGATTCAACCAGAACTGAACCAGAGATACAGTCTGAAATTTATGTTTTAATGTAGTATCACAAGATAATTCAATCCATTTTTCTTTTTCAATACTTGTCAATCCAAATTCATCATCTTCTTCGTCGATAAATGGATTCTGTATCCACGCAAACTTTGTAAAATCAAGATCACCAAAATAATTCGAAAATTGAAGCAACAAACCATTCAAGTGTTCCACAAAGAGATTTTTGTTTGCTTCTATGTTATCTCGGGCGCATAAATTTAAACGTGGAAACATGTCAATCTTATTTTTTTGCAAATTTGATTTCCATAGCTCCACTTTTTTAATAAATGCTTTCACTTTGTCTTTTTGTATAAGCAAATGCATTTGCGGTCCTTGCATTGATTTATTAAGAACACTCAATTTTTCAAAAATGTCAACCAAATATGTAAGTTTAACAATAAAATTATCATCCCTAAACATATTGCCGTCTTCATTATGATTTTCCTCGAGAAACATAGCAATTTCTTCTTTGAGTTCAAGTACCCTTTGAATCACTTTTGCACGAGATAGCCAGCGCACTTCACAATAGTACAGAAGTGACGTGTAATTAGCTCGCATATCTTCACACAGTTTTGCGAACAACCTTGCTTTTAATGGACTGTTTTTTATGTAATTTATAACTTTCGTTACTTTTGCAAAAACATTGTTAAGTTCCTCGCTTATAGTTTTTGATACGAGAGCTGCTCTGTGGAGCATACAGTGCGTCCAGAGAACCTCAAGTGTTTTCATTTTAACTAGTGTTTGAAGACCAGTTTTGTGTCCCGCCATTGATTGTGCACCGTCAGTACAGAGCCCAATGCAATTATTCCACATTATGTCGTTCTCATTAAAAAATCTGTCTATTATTTTGAAAATTTCATTGGATGTGGCTCTGTCAGGAATTGGTTTGCAAAATAGGATATCTTCAATTATATTAGTATCGTCAACACATCGAACATATGCAATTAAATGTGCGTCTTTAGCTACATCAGTAGCTTCATCCACTTGTATGGCGAATTTTGAAGTACGCATTCGAGAAACTAATTGGTCACAAAGATCTTCAGATATATCATCAATTCTTCTGCCAATTGTATTATCAGCAAGCGGTATTTGTCGCAGCTGATTCGCATAAGATTGGCCAAACATTGTTTTGACCATATCAATAGCTGCTGGCAAAACTAAGGTTTCTGCTATTGTGTGGGGTTTTCTACATTGCGCGAATCTGTACGACACTAGGTATGATGCTGGTAATGCATTTGATGGAATATGAACAATTTTTTTGAAATTTTGCTTGTTTTTAGATAACTCAAACAATTTTCTTTGAAAAAATTCTTGGGGCTTACCAACGTATTCAGAATGAATAGTTTCAAGGTGCCGTTTCAATTTGCCGGGTCTCATACTATCAGCAGCCAAAACTTTTGAACACAACAAACACATTGGTTTTTCCACATTATCGTTAATAATATTAGTAAATCCGAACGATAAATAGGATAAGTCGTATTTCCTTGTCTTGGGAGTTCTTCCTTCCTGTTCCTTGTGGCTTGTATTCCCACTACTTGTGCCAACATCAGAATCTTCATTATTAGTGGATTTTCGCTTATATCCTATCAAAAACTTATCCATTTGTCTGGAAATATTAGGAATAATATTATATTATTCTAAAAAAATAAAACTATTAAATTACTTACTATTATGATCAGTGGGCAATCACGTCAATAACAATAGAAACACAACGTAACACTGCTGAACCAATTAAATATTAGCTGTGACACGAAACAAACTGGTGAGCTAAACGTGCGTCGATCTTTTCTGGATGCAGGAGAGCGGTGATCTTCGTTTGGGAATATGTACGCATCCATAAGCATCTGTGGCGTCCAGTGGCGTTAGTGCGCGCGCATCTGGCTGTTGTTAAGTTGTGTCGGTCGAGTTTGTAAAAGCCCGCAGTCGCACGCAATTGCTGAGAGTACCTGTTTGAAGCGATATTAGCGCTAGTGTCGCCAAATTAACGACGGCCTTGGTTCAAAAGATTTGCCGGGGTCTAGGACGTCTAGGTATATGGATGCTAAGTTACGAAATGTTTAGTTGAACTATGCGCGATAAAGCACGATGGTATTTTTTCATTTATTCTCTCATTTTTTACATAGAAAACTTTAGCAGTAATTTGGAAAATTGTTCACTGTGACTAATTTTCACGGCTCCCTTTAGACTAGTCCGCGCCTCCCTAGGGAGGCGCGCCTCCCAGTCTGGAAAACGCTGACTTAAAGAGACCCTCAACCCCCCATTGCCATTTAAAAAAATATTTGTAAAATTTAAATACCTATGTACTAAAAAGTAGTATTTTAGTTTCCCATTAAAGCACACAAAATTTTGTGAAGAAATATCAAGTCGTTCAAAAGTTAGTAGGGGGGAGGACATTTTACGACCGCACTGTGTATATATATATATATATTGTCATGGAATCCTAGATTGCAGTTCTTTTAGTTTAGTCGAAGGGTTGCGTACGTTTTACCAACAATTTGAGATTCGGTAATTTTTTGGTTAAACAATGTGTGTCTTGCCGGATCACACACGTATTATTATGCTGGTGATGAATTTAAGCCGATTGCAAGCCAAGCTCGAACCTATTAAACAATAACATTTAATAAAATATACAAGGATTCGGATGGAATGCAGGAAGTTAATACATTGATGGATATTTGGAGTACTATGATGGGAGTTTTTAAGCGAAAAGAAATAGTGTGGGAATTTGTGTTGGAACATGCGGGGTTGAAGTGTTTCATTACTTGTGAGGTTATTCGATTGACTTGGTTTTTATTTGGTTTTTCGTCGTGCTTATAAAAAAATTATATTAATATCAAAATGTTTTTATATTTGACAAAGTTATAATTTATTTATTTTAAAAACTAGTATCCTGGTGTTACAATTTTCCTTGGTAATTTTTAGCTGTTGTTTTTGTTATTGATATTGGTATAAAAATAATTGAAAAAGTTGTATTTTTGAAAATCTGGAAGAAAAATACTTTTAGAATTTAAAGCATTTAGAAGAACTGTAAAATTAGAAAAACTACATGACAAGTAAACCTTTTTGTGAATGAAAATGTCTTTTTAATAAACAAATTATCTGGAGTATCCTGTTTTAAAATTTGAAGGAGAGATTGGAGTACGGAGCGCCAGAGAACCTCTGAAAAGCTGCAGAAGGTACCTTGTGTATTTATTGTTATCTTGGATATATTTAGGTCAGCTGTAGCAGGGCGAAGGAATTGTTTCCAGTGTAGTAATCCTTGTTTGAGCTGGTAATTACACATATTGTTTATTTACATACGAATCATTAAGTTACCTTTAATTGTGAACCGACTCCAAAGAGATTAGTCTCTAAGCTCTTCGACTAAATTTTTTAGCTAGCGTTTTGTCTTTGGCAAGTTGTATAGAATATCATAAACTTTGGTTTCATACATTTTTTCAAAATTCTGAGTAATTAAATTATTTGTCAAAATAAAATATTTCTGTCAATGTCAAATTTTAAAATTAATTTAGTAATGTCAGTCCCAATGTGGACCTTTTATCAACTTTGTCAGAAAATGACACTGTAAATGTGGAGCCACTTCTTTGGCCTGAACGTATATGACAATATATATATATATATATAAAAGTACAACTGTCAGTGCATATTTTTTGAATTTCGTTTCGGATCCATATAGAACTTTAATGTCAAAAATTGTTACGTTGTTTTCTAGATATTTTTATTGTATTGTATTTGATCTCGGCTTTGTCCAACCCTTTAGATTAAATCACATTTAATCATTGTAATATGTTTATGCGTGAAATGTTTTTGTTATTTAAAACTCGGACTACTGGGGCCTGAATTTATTTGCAGTAGAGCTTATTCTTCTCTCACAGAGAGACGTTGATGTCTGTCTTAAACTAATTAAAGCCTCAGCCTAAAAATTCTTCTATGTAGATTGGATATGGCTTTTATGTTTTTGTAGTTTTAGAGCTACAAAAGTGCAATACGAAAATGTTCTAGTGCCATAAGTAGAATCTCGTTATAGCCTCCACTTAAGTGTGTTTGTTATAGTTAAAATATTTTATGGCTGTTATGCATCCAGTGATGATGCTTGTGATTGGTAAAGATGCCACTTTGTTACAATAAAGGTCTTGAAAATATAAAACACTTCAGCATAAGATTAGAAACAGTGCCACATTGAGCCTTAAGAAATTATTTTTAGATAGTAATTTTTATATAAGACTTGAAAGGCTGTGTAATAAACATAGTCAATTTTTTTAAAATAAATCTTAGTGAAAAATCACTTTGACAAGACAGTAATCCTTATTGTACCATTGTCTTTTTAAAAATAATTTTATTCTAGTATGCGCTTTCTGAGTTGTAGCTGTCACTAACTGACATACAGCAAACTCTCAATTATCCTTGCTAATCACCGGATAACTGAAAATCATGGATAATACGATTTATGCTTTTTACTGAAAAAATTATCTTTGTATGTACTATACAGTATATAAAAATAAATTTGATAAATTGTAACAATAGAGTATTGTATATAAAATTATAAAATATTGGTACTGTATTTACAATTTCTATTGTTGATGAAAGTAAAATGCGATGACCTATAGTATGTTTACTAGATACAACCCGCTAAAACAAGCAGACACGGATAATCTGCAAACAGGATAATCCGTGCACGGATAATCAAGAGTTTGCTGTATTAGAAAATAATGTGCCCCTATGCACGCCATGTACAAATTCCAATAACAGTATATTATGTATTTAGTATGCCTTCATCATAAGTCATCATATCAGTTAAAATATAATCTGTGCAGTCTCTAGCCATTTGTACAATTATGTTTATAAAACACAATGTAAACGTTAAACATTGTGTACAGATATATTTAATTATACATAAATGTGTTCATTTGCTAAATTGCTATATTTATCTCCTTCAGACTGTTTCTGTGCATGGGGTTTTTACTTAACTTCCATTTCTTAGCATAATTAGAGTTTTTGTGTTTTCAGGAAAGTCCGATCAATATAATTACGTTAAAAGCTTTTTTTAATTGTATAATATAAAACAATTAGCCATTCCACCGAAAATATATATGTTTAGTCAAATGTTAAACATCCCTTACATTTTTGTATGGTGTCTCAAATGATTATTACAACCAGTTTTGATGAATTTGAACAGATTGGTTGCTGTATTTTGAAATAAATATAATCTTTTATTACATTTGTTTTATTGACTTGTTTCTCAAAAAATACCGCAGGAATGTAGGTTGTAATTTTTTATTTGCGTGTGGACTACTACTACTATTAGTGGATATGGATATGGATATGGACAAGAGGTACTTATGTCCCCATAACAAAAAATAGCAGGAACTAGGTCCCTTCAGTTTTTAGTTGAAAATTTATAAAATGAATAAATGCGTATCATAAAAACGTGTTCAAAGATTCACTCGAGTGAAGTTTGTGCTTCAAAATTCAAAATGCAGGAAAATGCCTGCCCAGCAATGAGCGTTTTTATAAATACAGTCTAACGGCGTTATAACAGGGCCTTTGGCACTGTGAATACTAGCTTGTTATATATATCTGTTAAACACCATATGCAGGAAGTTATAAAACTGTTTACAGTATTAAAACTTGAAATGCCATGTTTAATCGGAAATTAATGGTCGATCAGCCATAAAACAAAAATGTAAAATTGATATAAGAATTTATTATGCTTAAATCTTAGATTCGCGCCGAAACTATTTCTCTACAGAGTCATCATTCGAATTTAAACACTTATCATACCATATGGTGGCCAAAAACAAAAATCAAAACAGCGTAGGAGAAACAAAACGAACTTCAAGGAACTGCCTGCCTATACATCAGTGGGGTCTTGTGCTCCAATTGATTGAATAGATAAAAAAATGAGTGGCCATCACACTAAACAAGGATTGATAGTCTGCAGGTATCAGGCCCTCCTTATCCATTGAGCTAAATGGGGCGCCATTGATTCAAGGGCGTTTGAGAACCGAGTATGTTGAAATGTTTTAATTTTGTTTTTCAATTTTGTATGCAATAAGCTCTATTTAATGTGAAATGTCAAAATAAAACACAAATATTTAATTAAACAATAATTGAGTTGCAAATTGAATGCAATTAGAAGTTTTTAAAGATTTTCCTATTGTGTGTGTTTTATAAATACTAGCAAACTACCTTTATTATATTGTAAATATTGTTGAATTGAATGAAAATATACAATGTCTATATATTTTAAAATAAATTGTTTGCATTGAAACTCATAATGAGTTATACAGGATGTCAATTTGAAAACATACAATATGTTATTGTCTGGAAGTAAAATGGGTATTGAACTTTTCTAGAAAATGTTTCTACAACATGGAAGGAAAATCATTATGACTCGTAAGGTAATTCCATTCAACCACATAGGTTCTAGGTAGGGACCTTGATAGGGCAGTGCGAACAAGCGCTGCCAGTCGAGGTCACAGTTAAATGCGGCTCAATCGGCCGCTGGGTCAAACCCCGGCTGAGGCGACGGCCGTATTTCACTTAGTTAAGTTTAGGGTGCATGTTGCATGAATGGCTATTATGTAAGGGATGCCCGCACCCGCCTGAAGTAATGCGAAAACGGTAGTGTGAATGGCAAAAAAACATAGGCTCTAGGTACCACAACAAAAAAAATTTCAACCCACTTTGTGATATCTCATTGAATAGCTCTTACAAAATGCTAATAAATAGTAGCAAACATATTTTTCTAACATGTTTCGGAAATAAAAAAAATAATGCTCAACAGGTTCTGAACCAATGATTGTAATTCAAATTTCAAAATATTAGTTTAAATGTTCAGAATGAGTTTCTTTATATTCTAGGCAACAGTAAATCTACTCTTAAATTCCCTCCGAACATTTTGGAAGATTTGTTGCAGAATAGCTTGAACTCCTAAACTATTCCGTGTGGCAAATGTGCGATGGACTGAAGCTGAGTTTTGTAGATAACAGGTTTTAAGTGATTCCATACAAAGAAATCTAATGGGATCAAAATCTGGAGTTCTTTGGGGTTCATAGTATTTTTCTGAAACGACTCGGAAGAAAAGAGTTTGGTACTGTTGAATAACATTTTGTAAGTGCTTTTCAATGACATATCACAAAGTGGGTGTTACCATTTCAGATTTTTTTGTTGGATTACCTAGAGCCTAAGGGTAGGCATAAACATGTATGGTCCTGGTGTAAGGATCTCAAATGTCTTGGCAAAATCCCCACTGTGTTCAGGCTGTTAAAACAGAGTGGTGAACATCAGAAGAAACTACTACAACGGTAGAATCTTGTCCGACAGTCAAGCAACTCTTCTGGCTCTAAATGCAGATACAATACAATCAAAACTGTTATGGGCACGCCGGGAAAAATTAAATTACCTCGCTAAGAGGAACAAAGTATCTCAAAAGGTGGTCTAGGGCGTGTAGGAGTAAAAGGCAATGAAACTGCCGATGGACTAGCAAGGAAAGTGCTGAAACACGATTCATAGACTCAGAACCCTTTTGTAGAGTCCCCAACTGCACGTTCAAACGTCTGAACAACAACTGATTAACCCAACAAAACCATGCAAAACAATTAATTTCGATCAACTCGTAACAAAAATCTCACCAAGCACTAGATCTTAGCAAAAATGTACAAAGAATAATTACAAGGCTACTTACTGGGTATTGCTGACTAACATATCATCTAAAGACAATCAGCATAGTCGAAGATAGTATCTACCTGTCATGGAGATGAAACAGCGGAGCACATACTCTGCGAGTGTGATGCACTAGCTCGCAAATATTTGTACCTACATTTTAGGAGATTGGCATCCAACACCCTCAAATCTTAGGTCACTCCATCCTAAAGAGATTTTACGTTTCATAGGGATATTCGACTCGGAGAAGGACTTTAAAAAGGGTTAAAACTTCACAATTGATCTATCAAGTCGCAGTGGAAGAGGCCGACAAGCCTAAACGACTTCTATATAGAAATCTATTACATCGTGGTACAATTTTTTAGTATCTTCGTAATAGAAGGCTGTCGCCTGTATCGAAAACCAGTTTTGTACCGTCGTTTTGAGATGGTCGTCGTTTAGAAATAGAGCGCAGGTTCTTAAAAAATTCTTAAGATGGAGGAAGAGGTGATAGTCACCCAGAGCTAAGCCGGGATTGTATGGAGGACGGTTGCGATGAGTTGCACAGTACGGTTGGGCGTTATCGTGCAAAGCACGACTCCAGAGGTCAGCAATTCCCGCCTTTTGTTCCGAATCGCCCTTCCCAACTATCTTACGGTCTCAGTATACATGTCTGCATTAATGGTCGTACCACGTTCCAAGAAATCAACCAACAATACGCTATTCCGGAAATCGTGAAACATCGATCTTGAAGAATTTTCTTGTTCACTTCTTCCACACGATCGTCGTTGATAACAGAAATTCTTCCACTTCGATCGACATCGTTTACGTTTGTTCAGGTATCTCTGAAATTCCTACACCAGTGTGTGACCTTTCCTTTACTTATAATTTCTGGATCATAAACCTCGCATACTTGATAAATTTCGGCAGCGTTTTCGGTTTTTGCATGGAGAAAACTAATCACAGCTCGCACTTCACACTTGACGTGATTTTCAATCGTAGTGTTCATTTTAGCGCTTTCTTATACAATGAATGACAATGACAGAATCACGATAAAGCGACACGTGGCTAGCTCATCAACCACTAAATCACCCCCACCATGCACCAAATAGACTATGCCCCTAATTGAGTTGGTAATTGCTTTATCACGAATATGTGTTCTGCACACCTCTGCCTTTCCTGAATCCGCACTGTGCGTCCTCAAGTTGAGTTTCCGTTGCCTTCGGTAATCTCACTGCTTGTATCCTCTCATAGATCTTTGCTATTATAGATAGCGTGGTGATTCCTCTATAACTGAGCAGTCCCTTCTATCGCCATTTTTATACACCGGCCGTAGGATACCTATCTCCCATTCTTCGGGAATCCTTTCTTCTTGCCATGCCTTGTTGAACAGTTTAGTTAGCATTTCCAGGCCCTTACTGCCCAGTTCTTAATCATTTCGGTCGTTATTTCGTCGTGGCCTGCCGCTTTCCCTTTTTTTTTGTCTTTTTCACGGCGATTCGATTTTTATTTCTTCTTGTTCTTGTTCTTCGGCTTCATTATTATTTGCATTATTTGTTTCATTTCCCCTCTCTGCTGGCGTTTCTTGTGATTGTTCTATCGCTAGCATTTCTTCGAAATACTCCTTCCTTCTCCCTACAATGTGTTCTTCGGTTCCCAATATTCTTCTATATTTGGTTTTTATAAGTTTAAGTTTGTGTGGTTTTCCTTTTCTAGTCGACATGAGTATTCTATAAAATAGTTTTTGGTTTCCAAAGTAATCCTGTTCCATCTTCTCACCAAATTCCTCCCATGATTATTGTTTCGCTTGTTTCACCATTTCTTTGACTTTGGATCTCTGTTCTTTGTATTTGTCGTATTTTTCGTCAGATCTACTACCCAAGTACTCTTTCCATCTCTGTTTCTTGACTTTCACTTCATTTTTTATTTAATCGTACCACCAATTCGTTTGTTTCTTACCCTCGATGGTTTTGATAGTTCCACATATGTACTTCTTTTGCTGTCTTCATTAGTGCTTCTTTAATGTACTCCCACATCTCTTCCGTTGTTGGATTATTTATATTTTCATTAATTTTACTCATCTCCGCTTCCACTCTTGCATTATACATTCTTGCGCTCTCTTCTTCTCTCAGCTTATGTGTTCTAATCTTCTTTTTAGTTTCGTTTCTCTTTTCCCCCATCTTCCTTATTTCATTGTGTCTTGCCGTTCGTATCTATTTTGTTAACACTAAGTAGTGGTCTGAATAAATTTCAGGTCCCCTTTTCACCCCTGTATCTTTTATTTCGTTTCTAAAGCTTCTGTTTATTATTATATAATTTATTATTGATTTTCCCCCTGCTCCTTATTTCTCTAGCATATTTATGTATATCTTTATGCGTATAAAAAGTATTCGTTATTATCAGGTTGTTCAGAATACAAAAATCAAGCAGCCTTGTGCCATTGCTATTTTTGATACTTTCTCCATGAATTCCTATTGTTTCTCCTGTTTCCTCGTTTTTTCTGTCTACTCTTCCATTTAAATGCCCTATTATTACCAGCCTTCCCTTAACTTCTTCCGTTGTTTCAGTAAGTTATTCCCAGAAGTCTTCTTTCTTTTTCACCGCCTCGTTTTCATCCGGTCCGTATATCACTACTAGTGTTGTTTTTGTTTGTTTATCCATTTCCATTTTTATCTTTATTATTCTCTCCGAAATCCTGGTCCATTTGTTTATGTACTTCGCGTTCTCCTTTTTGATTATACACCCCACCCCTTCTTTTGCTCGATGCTTGTTATCTACCCCGCTGTGTATCAGTATGTAGCCTCCTTCCAATTCCAGTTCCCCCTTTCCTTTCTTCTTTGTTTCTGTTAAACGCAGGATATCCAAGCGTGTTTTCTCGAATTCCACTACTAGTTCATTCTCTTTTCCAGTTAGGCTTCTTATGTTCCATGTACCTATTTTCCAGATCGCTTCGTTTATTCTTACTTTCTTTCCCTTGTTTAACTTAATCTCAGTCATATTTTTGCTTTTTTGTTTTTTTAGTTTCATTTTCGTGTCCCTCTATCGTAAAATATACTAAGCGCGATTCCTTTGGCCACTTTGGTGTGAAATTTCCATTGCGCGTTAATTATGAGGAATTTGGTGATTCAAAATAGTGCGCCATCAAAGGTTTTACGCGATGTAAAGGAAATTATAGTGATTGGATGTATTTCCTTAATAGATAAATCTCTTGATAATAGAACCAACAAACTCGTTTATTATTTACCTCACCATTCCATTATAAAATCATGTATACTATAGTAGGTACATAGTACCATAAAACTACAAGAAGTTTTCGATAGTTTGATTAAAACTAGAAGTGGAATTTCTTTAAATGATGCCTTACAAGTAATAGATTTTGGCCTTTACACGCCTGCAATTCAGTTAGAAATATTTCACGTATTATTTGCTTTAAAACAAAGCCTTTATTTATCATGTTTCATTTCCTTTTGCTCAATGGCGTATCTCCGTGTCTTTGTTTTTCCACACATTTGGAACTCGTTGGTGATCTATCAACGGACTCATTTTCGAATGTAGATACTTTACAGTTTTGTTGTACGAAGGGGAATTTGCAAATAGATTATTTCAATGGGTACCTAGGATTAAGGGCAATGATAAATGCAATACTTTTTTAAATACTCATTCAAATTAGTAGCACATTATTCCACCAAGAGCTCTACATCTTGGTGGTCTTTTTGAGAGTCTGCACTAGTCATTTAACCAAAATATTAGTAAATGCTAATTAGACTTTCCAAGAATTGTAAACAGTAATCAAGCAGGGCTGTACCGGAAGAAAAGGTTGATGACAAGGGCGTATCCGGCTCAAAAGGGAAGGAGGGGGGGCAGCTTTCTGAATCCACTTCTTTCATGGGGGAAGGGGGTCTATGGGGAGGGGGGCATACAGAAATACACAATTACAAATGAAAAACACTTAGTAAAATTAATTGTTGAACAGTAGTTTGCGAGGATTAGAAAATCCATTGACGATGAATGCTTAGCATGGCCGACCCATTTAACCTAGTTTCACTAATAGTGCTTCTAAGCCATGTTATAATTATAATAGTGCTTGGTGTGCAGGGCTGTGAAAGCAAAATCAGTAGCGCCTTTCTAAAGGTTGGAAAAACAATCCGCTGTTTTTTAAAACCTCGATGATATCTGGCGCTTCTTCTACCTCATTCCACATTTTGAATCACAATTCCCTTTCGCCTTCAATGGAATCCAAGTAAGGAATTATTAGAGACCTTCTCCAATATTCGGATAGATTTCCGGCTGGAGTGTTGCTTCTATGCATTTGTTGACCAGCAACGCGAGTGGCGATTATATCAACATTCAAATGTTTTGTACTGTCGCTTCTTTCAAAATGTCAGCGGTGACGTTCTCCACATCTTCCCGATCCTCCCTTAGCATAAGAGAATAGTTTGAATGTGCTAGTTAGCTTTAACTACGTCAAGTGCCTTCAATTGAAGTGTATTTACTACGGGTTCCATTGTAGAGGAATACTTCGCAATTAATGCTACTGGCACAACAAATGAAGATCTGCACGCCGCTGCTTGCATTTGATACGTATTTTTTCTTGTTGTTTATATTTTTTGTTTTATTTTTAAATTTTCCACCTTGGAAACGGTTGGGGGGACGGTTACCCCCCCCCATATGCCCTCGATCTCGAACCTGGTTCTATGAGATAATTTACTTGTGTGCGATGATATACAGAATTATTTTTTATGTATGAACGAAAGATGAAGGAATTTCTTAATTAGTTGCCCGATTGTAATGCTTGTGAAGGGAGATCACCTGCGATTAGAATGCAAGAAATTCCACACCTTCCGTAGGCTAAAATGAAACGCTTATAATGAATAAATAAATATTCCTTATAGAATTGTTTTTATATTCTTAGACGTAATACATTTTTCTACGCAATCCTGTCCGATGCAAAATGAAAAGAAAACTGGGTAAAAATATTTTTTGCATATTGAGGAAATACATTCTGACCAAACCACAATACACATAGGTACGTTATGAGATCATTTTAATAATTCGTGAAAGTCTGATTTTCGACAAACATGCTAGAGCGAACCAAATACCTATATAGTTAAAGTGGAAGTGTGTGCGAAGATAAACAAGAACTGATTTTCACCATAAAATTCATCAGAATATCGTTCAAATATACTTAGCCAAACTTTGCCTAACGAATTTTCAAAAAAAATCTTCCGGTTGAGAGTAACCAGCCACGTCTCCCCCGTGCCGCCTTTTCCTAGGGTTTTATACAATGTTCCGGGAAAGTCAGAAGCAGAAAAAAAAACAAGTGGATATAACGGGATGGGGACGTTTCGTCTCCACCGTTTCGACCCGCCGTTTTGCCTCCGGCGCCGATTCGCCCCCGACCATTTCGCCCTCCAAGTTATGCAATATATTTTTGTGAAGGGAGCTGAATGAACGCTTGACAGTGCTTGTTGTGCAGGGCTGTGAAAGCAAAATCAGCAGCGCCTTCTAATGGTTGGAAACAACAATTCACTCTTTTTTAAAACCTCGGTGATATTTAATGGCGCTTCTTTTACCTCATTCCACATTTTGAACTACAATTCCCTTTCTTCTTCGATGCCTTCCAAAGTGTAAAAATTTACACAAGATGAAGTACTTTCATTTAATTTCTCCAATGAAACATCTCTCATATTATTCGGATGGAAATGTGTCAATTAAAATGTAGGCGATTTGTCTGCAGAAAATCTGACTTTTAAAGATGATATGATAAAATCCAAGTAAGGAATTATTAGAGACCTCCAAAATTCGGATATATTTCCGACTGGAGGGTTGCTTCTATGCATTTGTCGGCCAGCAACGCGAGTGGCGCTTATATCAACATTCAATGCTTTGCAATGTCGCCTACTTCTTTCAAAACGTCAGCTGTGACGTTCTCCGCATCTTCCCGATGCTCTCTTAGCACGACGAGAACAGTTTGAATGTGCTGGTTAGCTTTAACTACGTCAGGTGCCTTCAATTGAAGTGTATTTGTTACGAATTCCAGTAAGAGGAATACTTCGCAATGAATGCTACTGACACAACAAATGAAGATCTGCACGCCGCTGCATGCATTTGAGATGAATTTTTTCCTGTTGCTGCATTACCCTCTTCAGTTAATGTCTCTAATTCTTCAACAATATCGACGAAGTGATCCTTAAAAACACGGATGCTCGTCTGACAATCTTTCCACCTTGATACGCCCTTGGCTAAGACAACAAAAACCTTTACCATAGCACGATGGTTCTTAATCGTCGAAAAAAGTTCGTTATAATTCCCTAGACTCTCTTAAATTTGTAGTTGGCACTTCCGATTTAGATTTTCTTAATTTTAGGGGATTTGTAAAAATACTTGTAAAAATGGACAATAAATAGATTTAATTTGTACCAACGTAAGCTAATAACTCCTTTAGTTAGCAGCCTATGGCACCAGTGATAGTCGCGGCGACTCTATCGTTGTCACAATAACTTCGATGTGCTCTCATATTGGTTGGTTTTAGTTTCGCCGTCCTCTAATTCACCCTTTTAATCATCTTATTGGTTAATTTATAAAAGACAACGAGAACATTTACCATAGCACGATGGTTCTTAATCGTCGCAAAAAGTTCGTTATAATTCCCTAAACTTCATTTGTTGAGCATTGAGCTAGAACGTAAACAAACGCTTGACAGGTGCGTTGATTTACCGGAGTGTATTTACGTAATATTCCTTGCGTTTCTAAATTAACGTTCGCGCCGTCGGAATTCTTTTTTAGAAGATTACACGTTTCTGGAACAACTTGCTCCATTTTAGGAAAATAAGCAACAGGCACTGTACAAACGCTCCGAAAACCGATAAACACTGCTCAAAAAGCATACGAACTTAACCCGGTAATTACGAGTGCAAAGTAAAGGTTTTGAGCGTCAATTACTCCTTAAGTAATGAAGCATTAGCGTTATCTAGCGTAGACCAATCACAGCGCGCGCTCGGGTGAGTCAAACACGTGCGGTTGTTTACGTTCTAGCTCAATGCTCAACAAATGGAGTTTAAACTCTTTTAACTTTGTAGTTGGCACTTCTGATTTTGATTTTCTTAATTTTGGGAGATTTGTAAAAATACTTGTAAAATGGGTCAACAAAAAGATTTTATTTGTCTTTGCAATTGACATCATCCTTGGATAGTGTAACATGATGCAACATAATGTACCAGTGACAGTCCCGGTGACACTATCGCTGTCACCAAGGGCGTATTCAGTGGGGAGGGGGGCAAGGAGGGCAGCTGCTGCCCCCCCCCCCACTTTAAAGGTGGAAGATGGTCAGAGAAGTAAAAGAGCATCCGTGTTTTTAAGGATCACTTCGTCGATATGAGAAGATGCACCTGACGTAGTTAAAACTAGCCAGCACATTCAAACTATTCTCGTCGTGCTACGAGAGCATCGGGAAGATGCGGAGAACGTCACAGCTGACGTTTCGAAAGAAGCAGGCGACATTGCAAAGCATTTGAATGTTGATATAACCGCCACTCCCGTTGCTGGCCGACAAATGCATAGAAGCAACCTTCCAGCCGGAAATCCATCCGAATTTTGGAGAAGGTCTCTAATAATTCAATTATTAGAGACCTTCTCCAAAATGTCAAATAAAGTTTCAGTTTTAAAAAATAGTATGGTTATTTTCTTCAACAGCCAATGTGGCTCTCCCTAGAGAAAAAGTCTGCGCACGCCTATGAATAATTCCTTACTTGGATTCTATCATATCATTTTTAAAAGTCATATTTTCTGCAGACAAATCGCCTACATTTTATTGACACATTCATTGGAGGAATGGAATGAAAGTAGGTATTTCATCTTGTGTAACTTTTTACAATTTGGAAGGTATCGAAGGAGAAAGGGAATTGCGGTTCAAAATGTGGAATGAGGTAAAAGAAGCGCCAGATATCATCGAGGTTTAAGAAAGAGCAATTTGTTTTACATGTTAAGCATTCATCGTCAATGGGTTTTCGCAAACAATGAGTGGAAGCTGTAAGAAAGTTTGGAGCTAATCCTCGCAAACTACTGTTCAAAAATTAATTTTATTAATAGTGTTTTTCTTTTGTAATTGTGTATTATTGCATACCCCCCCCATGGACCTCCTGCCCCATAAAAGAAGTTGGATTCAGAAAGGTCCCCCCCTTCC
>JABXWE010001163.1:0-93714 GCA_014611495.1 Limonius californicus
CATTATGAAAGCAAGATTTTAATATGAACATTTTATGTTCCACTGTTAACATCTTTAAATCACAGTATTGTCATGATTAATTGTAATAACTTCTGCTGTAATCAATTAATTACATAAGTAACCTAATGAAATTTGAAATGTAAACTATCAGTTATTAATGTATGACAGTTAAAAATATTTATAATGTTTACATCTTCATAATTACAGATTAATCTAAGACGAGGCTTTAAAATTCCAAGGGTGTCTTTTAGTGCTGTCAAACGATTCTGAGTCTAGAATCGGAATCGGTTCTTTAGCTTTAGGAATCGGTTCTGCAGCGTCGTCAGAACAGATTTCTCGATTCTAGAATCGAGGAATCGGTTCTGCAGCGTCGTCAGAACAGATTTCTCGATTCTAGAATCGAAATCCGATTCTAGAATCGAGAATAGAAATCGGATTCTAGAATCGAGAATCGAAATCCGATTCATGAAACAGCTTAAGCAATTTTGTATTTGTCACGAACATAAATAAAAAATAAATTAAAAAGTGTTGATTATACTTTTCAGATGCTACTAGCAAATGTGTAATACATATATTATTATATTAGAAGATTCTAAAATCGTAAAATAAATACCGAATATAGGTTCGAAAATTTTCATAATTCTGAAATTGGAAGACTAATCTCACTTCTCCTATCAATTTATTTTTCAATTGTAAAGTGTGAATGCGAATTTGGAAACTATTTTCAATCCTGGAATCGCAAACCATTCTTGTTTCAAGATTGGACAAACGATTCTTGATTTTAGAATTGGGAAACTATTCTAGATTCTAGAACCGAAAAACGTCGATTCTAGAATCGAGAATCGAAATACGATTCTAGAATCGAAATCTGATTCTACAATCGAGAATCGAAATCCAATTCTAGAATCGAGAATCGAAATCCGATTATAGAATCGAGAATCGAAATCCGATTCTAGAATCGAGAACCGATTCTTGTGGAATCGGGTCTTTTCAGAATCGAGAATCGATTCTTCAAAATTTCCGATTCTTGACAACACTAGTGTCTTTGATTTGGGTTTTTATTGCTCTCCCGGTATTAACAAGATATTGAAAATCAAGAAAAATGAATAAAATCTATATAAGAAATAAATATTCATGCTTTACTCGAACAACTAAAATGTTAATTTGCCGCCTAATCGTTAGGTGCCCACTATTACAGGAAGTCAATATACTCAGCGTGCACGTTTAAATTTTTGATTAAAATTTGGAAGCAAGTTTGGGTTTCTATTTGATATTTCGCCAAAGTTTGATATTGACAAGAGATCTATTAAGAGCTACAATATCTCCGAACAAAAATACATAAAACAAAAAGTTTTGGTTACTTTCAAGATTCTCATGGTACCGCCAAATTCAGCTTTAACACACTTTCAACAATATTAGAAAGCCTCTGAAAGTTAAAATTTGGTGATCATGGTGTGATAGAAATTTTTGTTCGCTGTGCAAGCTCTAAACTAATCAAAAACGTGGAATTTTTATACCACAGGTGACATGACTAACCTTTTTTAATCACGTCGAATCATGCTAACTTTTTAAATTATATAAAATGTGAAAATCATTAGTAAGTTTAGTAATTGTGAAAGTTATTTTATTAAAATTAGTTGATACCTGCCGTTTGCACATTTTGAAAATTTCCGAAGTAGTTTAATTTCTGAGTAAGATAGAATGCTTTATTTTATCTTATAGAGATTAGCAACGTTTTTAGGGATGGTTTTCAAACAATAGAACAAGAGAACGATTTGCATAATATCCTTATTGTTAAATTATGTATTTATTCTCTACAAAAGATACACTTATTTGTTACACTGGCAGAAACTTCCCGATACTTCTGGTTTTCCTTCTCTAACCCTACTTTTCACCTCCGCTTACATACCGCCAACCTAACTGTTACCAACTTAAACTACATAACTAAATTTTATTGTATTCAACACTTATGATCTGTGTTAAGATTGCAACTATACGTAGGTAGTACCTACTTCAGTTTTTTTTTAAAGTTCCAGCCGAATACAATTCAGTTTAGAATTAAAGCAATTACAATGAAGCTCAGCGGCGTCTAACGATAGCAAAACAAAAAGCATATCTACGAGTATACAGGGAATTTTTCTTTTTAGTATACATAGCCTATGTATACTTTTAAAAGAAACGCGTCAATTTCGCCTATTGTGTAGGCAACCAACTATACAGACAACTCAAGCATGCTGTGACCACAGAAATCAAATTAATTCGATGCTAAAAAATAAAATGAATCTTTATTTAGTGTCAAACAATTGTTAGAAAATTTAAATTAGAGGGATGCGTAATAAATTCCCATAAAATAAAAACTGAAAGTAATCACGTTTTAACCGAAGAAATGAAATGAAATATTTTATGCTACATGAATAATAATAATTAAAAAAAGTTTGCCATCGCCGGGAATTGAACTCGAATCAACTGCTTGGAAGGCAGCTATGCTGAGCATTACACCATTTTGTCGCTTACGTATGTGTTTTGTACAAAAGAAATATAATGTGCACGGACCTTAGGGAAACATCCTGTCGATTTTTATATTTAATAAATAAATCATCATCTGCGTCCTATATACCTACAAGGTGAAATACTTATTTAATATAAACACTGCATCAACATAACCTTCATACTCAAATAATTCACAACTATAGTGACGTTTATTTGTGATTTTTAGTTGTCGGTATAGTTGGTTGCATACACAATAGGCGAAATTGACGCGTTTCGTTTAAAAGTATATACCTACAGGGTGTCTCAGAAAGAATGGGCCAGCGTTTAGTCATAGATTCTTTAGGTAAAAATAAAACGATTCAACCTAATATACCTTAGGCCGAAAGTCCTTCCTTAAGAAGTTATAGGGCCTTGAAGTTCAATTTTTTATTTCTTCTTTTTATTGTAATTTCCACAAATCTAAAGATATTTCTTTAAAACTTGGTACACATACTTACAATTATGTAGTAAAGTGGCAGCAGCATTTTCATAAACCAGACTTAACTTTAAGAGGCACTTAACCTACCACTGAAATTTTATATTAGCTCTAACTTTGTTATTAGTGGAAGATTTTGCAGTTTTCTTTTATTTTTTGAAAGAGAATTAAAAAGTACAAAAATAAGGAACTCTTAGTTCAAACGCGTAAAGGCAACCGTTTGCCTTAAAATGCTTGCGCAAGTTTTGAGTTGCCGTTAGGACGTGCAATTATCAGGTAGCCATGATCACAAAAACAATGGGTAGTGCTTGTTACTGCAGAAAAAAAAAACAATGCTAAGTCAATTAAATACTTTGCTGCAATAGAAATTTTATTTTTTGAGCGTAAACGCGAATCGTATCTCTCATTTCAGCATTGGAGAATTCATTATGTCGCGGCATTTTCGTAAACACAAAACAAAAATTAAAAATAAAATTTCTATGACACCAAAGTATTTAATTGACTTAGCATTGTTTTTTTTTTTGCAGTAACAAGCACTACCCATTGTTTTGTGATCATGGCTACCTGATAATTGCACGTCCTAATGGCAACTCAAAACTTGCGCAAGCATTTTAAGGCAAACGGTTGCAAACCTGCATATAGTTAAAGATTCTATGATCATGTTGCGGTACTACACAAAATACGAATACAATTAAAAATGTCATTGAAAATATTGTTTCTATAATACACGATGCTTCCCATGATTTCTCGTGAAAAATGCTTTCCAATCTCGTGTGCCAGTATTTGTAGGAAAATTTTTCCGCGTTTTATTCAATTAACACTAAGAAATCAAGCTTTAAATTTAATTTATTTGTTTTTGAACGATTTATAAAATTATATATTTAATATAAATATGTAATAGAAATATAGGGTGTTTCAAATATAATTTTAATTAAAAAGCAAACAAAATGTTTATTTCACGTTATATAACCGAGTATTTTAGTTGGTGTTGAACATTCAAAAATCGAACAACAAGTGTGTCCCTTCGTGAACCACATATGCCCTTGTAATTTCTAAATTACCACTTGGACCACATGGCATGCGTAAAATTTTGTGAAATGCCACCCTAAACTCATAAAAGTGTCTTGTTGGAAAACACAAAATCTGAGTTCATCGTCATGAAACTCTTCGAAAAAGGGCCGCAAAATCTCTTCTCGATACGTTTCTGCAGTAAAAGTGCCTGAAAACATTTTTTGTTGATTTTTCAACAAATAAACCCTTTTATCTTACTTTTACCTTCAAAAAAGTATGATCCAACTATTCTACGCCTTGAAATGGCCCCCACGTGTTACGGAACTTGACACAGATCTTGACCCTGCATCCGCCTAGATATTTTAAGGTACGTGTCCATTGGAGACGGGCCGGGTCGCACCGAGGCGAATCGCATTTTTTACAACTGCGTTTGTTAGCGACGCATCGAGACGGACGGACGGGACGACGTGAGCGGAGTTGTCATCCATCGCAGTTTGCTTTCAATTTATCGAGATGGATAGTTCTGACGAAGAACTTTTTTTGTTTAAAATTTTGTTTGAAGAAGAAGAAAGATTAAAGAAGAATCAACGGCGCCGGCGAAAACATAGGTTCTGGGTGCATGATATATACAAGATGAGGAGACTTTATGGAGAGTTCCATCATCTGTTTCCTGAATTAAGAAAGGATCCAGTAAAATTTTTCGCCTACTTTTGGATGTCCTATGAAAAATTTGAAGAACTACTCAGTTTACTGCATAAAGATTTATTAAAATAAACAACTTATTTCCGAAGGCCAGTTGAACAAATGTTCAAGCATTGGCAGGTAATAAATTGAATATACCTAGTGACAAGCGCTTTCCAAGAACTGAAGACAATGACGATGCTGTACCTCACGTCATAGTTGCAATTGCAGCATTCCCTCTAGGAAGACACTTGATGAGACCTTATCCCGGTAATCAAGTTGTAATGGACGAAGAAAAAAAATTCAATTACAGATTGAGCAGAGCACGCCGCGTAAGAGAAAATGCCTTTGGGATATTGACGAGAAGATTCCGGATTTATGAAAGACGCTTATCAATGTCCCCTGAGCATGTGAATATTGTAGTAGCTGCTACGTGCTGCCTGCATAATTTTTTAATCAATTGCTCAACATACTGATGGGTGGGAATGCAACCCAAATTGCACAATACTATATAGGTAGTACCTACGAGATTGTTTTAATATTTCTTGCCATATATTTTTTCTTCGTTGCTCATCATGATATCTATGATCTCCAGTATCATAGATCTCTTTATACTCTGACACCAATGAAATTAATAGTTCCTCATTCATTTTGTAAATAATTAATGAATATTCAAGACAAATTCCACCCGCTCATCTCATCAACCATCCGTCAGCACTGCGTCTACTGGAAGCGGACGTGTCGAAACTCGTCGCAGCGCCTGCATAAATCCGCCTTGCAACCAACTTGCCAGCCCGTCCCGTCGCGACCCGTCCGAGTCAGCTGCAAATGGACGCAGTTGCATTTGAATCTATGGTAGGCGGTTTTTTGCGATGCGATGCGACCCGACCCGTACCGCCTAGTAGACGCATACCTTTATTAAACAAATAGTACATTTTCGTTAAGGGACGACCCGGATTTGACCCTACTGCCGTCTAGACAAATATTACATTTTATAAGACTTTCTTTGAATTAATGTGTTAAAGTTGTCATGCGCCGGCGATATCTGATAATTATAAAAGCGCCTGCATGATTCGAAGAGGCATGCATAATAATCTATATTTCCTAGTCTCAACTTGTATATTATTATGTGTCCATGTGCATTTTAAATAAATAAAATTGTTTAACTACAATCTGTCGAACCTTATATAACTCACGCTCCAATTTTTTTCGGATGAAGAGGTGTCTAGCATAAAATTAGGATGATCAGCTTCGTGTATAATTGTTGTACAGAATGCAAACGGTAGGGATACAAGTGGATATCTTTCTAAGATAAGCATGGTTTTGCAATGATATATAACTTGCATATTTTTCCTGCCAAAACAATTTTTATAGATTTCAAACGTTCACAGAAGGCCTTAGAGACCAGTTTCGCCATTCATAAAAATGTTTTTGCAAAACTTCTAGGTCTGTAGTACATTACATAATTTTGTCAACATTATGAACAACAAAATGAACTGTACTTTTTGCATGACTAAACATGTTATTACGGCAAAAGACGTATTAAGAGACTAAAAACTGTTAAACCTCTTGAAATTATTATTAGTTTTTAATTTAATTTAAAGATTTTACCAGTTAATTTATATCAATCCTACAAAATGAATGTTTTATGCATTTCAAAACTCTTATTAATTTTGAGACATTTAATAATATATATTATGTTTGGGGGGTACTTTACGTTTGGGAAGCAATTTCTCTGTATTTACGTCTATGCAGGTTTTATTAATTTAATAATAATGACGTCATGAATCATTGTGTTTCCCCAAAAAGGTGTGCTACATTGAGAAGAAGTTAATACAAACGCAATCGGAATATTTAGTTTATAATATCTTTATATGCTTCTATTCTACCTCTTGGTTTTGAAATTACAAGAAATCGGTTTGAAATAAATAATCATCGATCCCGTGATCGGCTGAATAGAATTGTATATTGAAGTGGAGAATAAAATCAGTACACTCAGAATGATTGTCTTAAAATGGAAAATTTTCCTGCACAGAAAATAATTATTATTAGTATTCCTTTTCTGAAATAATATATTTTTAATTGTAAAGCTATTGGAACAAAGTAATCAAAAACTAATAAAGTCTAGCCAAAAAGCGACAATAAGCTATACCGGCATATACTTTACGGCAATTCTCAAACAAATCAAATAGAAGTTCTTGCGATTTTCAGAAACAATCTCAGATTTGCTGTTAATTCAAACCCAATAAGTTACAGGCACAATACGTTCAGCAGACAGCATCATTCCGATGATCAACAAAGTTTGGCCAGATGCGAATGGCAATTCTCAATTTCCTCGAGCATAACGATGCTCAAAGGAAACAATATCTTAGCTGTCTTTTCCGGACAATACTCGAGCTTCCTTTACCCCGCGTTCAATAGGCTAATGCTAATGGAAAATGTCTTCATACAGGTCTAAGATTCGCAACTTTGCGTTGCTAAGTGCATTTTACTTTGCAATTTACGAAAATAGATTCATGTACAGCTAAAACGCATTAGGTTTAAGTGTAAACATAAGAAAGTGTCGTTGATACTGTATCATTACCTTATGTAACAAAGAAGACGGATAACTAGAACAATGTAGGAATTAATTAGGTATCGTGAGGTCCACAATAAGTCTGCCATTATAAAAATTGTAAAATTAGTAGCATTAATTTTAGAACGCAGCACGAAAGAAGATGATAGCGTGATAACTGAACATTTGTAGGAACAAAAAGTACAAGTGCAAATTCCCATGACGTTAACGAAAAAACTTGCGTTGTTAGACGCAGACATTCATTCGCTGGCGAAGTTCCAAGGCTCACAATGAAAGAAATAAGGATATAGGAAGCATTGCGAGATTCTAATGTGAAGCCAACAAACGAATGGTTGGCATACAATTGCCTGGTTTGAGTTTCACAAGTATTCACCGACACGTTTGATTATAAAACATACATAATTGCGATTTAAACTTACGTAAGCAGAGTATTAGGTTTTGGTAACATTATTACAATAGTAGTAGATGTAACGCGTTAAGTTTCTTTAATAATTTCATAATGTTGGAACATAGTAATTGAAACTACCATAATCACACTCGTAATACCAACAGGCGGCTGTAAAAGTAGCAGCTACTCTCCTAAGGTGTTACGATGTGACACTATACATGGATGCTGTTATTATTAGCCTTAAGATAATTATGCATTTGCATATTTTAGACATTTTTGGTAATAAATGCATATTTTAAATGTTTCGAGCATTTGTGTATAATATGCAGAATTTGTCCGTTTAAATTGCATATTTTTACAATTTTTTGTTATCAAGTACAGATTCACTTTGTCAAGCAGCCTGGAAATTTTCAGAATTTTAAATAATCTTCTAAACTCATTCATTCTGTATTTGGAACAGGTAGGTACTTTCTTAGTTGTTAAGCTTCGAAAAACCGGAATAGTTGGGAATGCTAAAATAATTACAAGGGTTTGAGTGGCCCTGTTGCGTTAACATAAAAACATGCGAAAGTTGAAAGTTTAACAATTCATCATTTCATCAACAATCAGCTGTCTACTAGTTCCAATAGTGTATTAACATCTTCAAGATGCAGAAAGAAAAAAGTATTTAAGAGTTATTTTAAACCCCGGGAGGGACTATGATGATTTCACAACAGATGGGCGTCTGTTATTTTGTAAACACTGCGAAGTTTCTGTTGCGGCAACCAAAAAGTTCCAAGTTATGCAGCATCTCCAAACCGGAAAACATGCAAGTAATAAAAATCGAAAAAGGGAGAATGACCATCGGCAAGTGTTAATTTTTCCTTTACCAAGGCCTGGACCTAAACGTTCAGAATTTAATGAAGCAATTTGTAGGGCTTTTATTTGCGCTGATATTCCGGTGGCTAAATTAAAGATTGAAATTCTTTGCAATTTTTTGGAAAAGTACACGAAACAGAATATTCAAGACGAATCGACATTAAGAAAAAATTACGCGTCCGAGTTATATGCAGCAACATTACGCAAACTAAGAGAAAAAGTAAACCATCGCAGTATTTGGGTGTCTTTGGATGAAACAACCGATGCAGAACAAAGATGCGCACCAAATTTTGTGTTTGGTATATTAGGGGTTAAGCAAGAAAACAATAAATCATATCTGCTGACTTTAAAAGCTTTAGACAAAGTGAATCGTTCAACAATTGCTGCTTTCTTCAATGACTCTCTAAGCTATTTGTGGTTGTCTGGAATTTTATATGAAAAAGTGCGAGTGGTTTGTAGTGATGCTGCACGTACTGATATCATGTTGAAAAAGATTTTTCTAAAAGCATCGAGTCGTGTACAGAAGTTTCAAAAAGTTGCGGGGGACATTCCACTTACAAGATGAGGAACTTGGATTGACGCTGCTTTGTATTACGCTGAAAATTTTGAAATTGTGAAGAAAGTTGTTAACGAGATTCGACTCTGAAGAAGCGCAGGGCATTGAAGAAGCACAGGGTATTCTTATAAAAAAAGGTATTAGAGAAGATATGATTTTTATTCGAGCTAATTTGGCTTAGATTTCAACTACAATCTCTAAACTACAAGCGAAGAGATTATATTTACAAGACAGCATCGAAATAGTAGAAGATATGGTTAAGGGTTTAACTAAACTCAAGAAAAAGGATTTCATTAATAAATTAAGCGAAGTGCTATCAAAAAATACGGGCTATCAACAACTGAAGAATATAAGCGGGGTGTTGCAAAATGAAATAGCCCTTGATGTAAGAAACGAACATTTAAATATCATTGACATTGTAAATTATGAATTTGTACCAATAGTGTCGTGTGATGTCGAGAGAGTCTCTTCACAGTACAAAAATATTCTCGCTGAGAACAGGCGCAAATTTAGATTCGAAAATGTATTACATCGCATTGTTGTTAAGTGCAATTATGCTTTGTTTTCATAATTAAATTAATATTAAATTAGTAATTTTGTGCATTTTGATTTAATTTAATTACATAATTTTGGATATTTCTAGTTAGTTGACGTTTTAGTGCATATTTAAGTGCATATTTTGAAGTTTTTTAGTGCATAATTATCCTAAACTTTGTTATTATTATACAACTGACTTAGAAAAGAAATGGCCACTTTAATTAGACACAATGGCGATAGCAACTGCCTCGTCGCTTCGAATAATACTATATTATGATATTAGTGTATAATGAAGCCTTTAAAGCACGTGCGACGAGTTTAAGAGCCCGACGTGAAGCTTTCAACTTTGCTAATTTTTAAAGGTTCAAATATATACATATGTCATACGTTATTTTTTATTATATCTGCATCATCTAGAAAATAGAGCTGGAAAGCAGCATTTTCATTTTGATGTATTTTATAAAGTGGCGTGTGTAATGTGACGTAATATCATTGAGATGAAGATTGGTTAGCATTAGCTGTTTGTATTACTACATTAATTCAATGTTTATGCAATTTGACTCCCGCAATCAATTTTATTTTCGTTATCATATATAAATAAAGAAGTTGATGGCGTCATTGTTACTTAGCAACTTTGAAGCACGCGCGTGTTTTAATGTTGTACTTTTGTGCGCCTTTTCGTTTGTTTAACACGGATTATGATGTAGGTGTAATAAAAATTACGAAAGTAATATATTTGTAAACATATAGCGATAAAATGATTTTCTATAGCACCGCTAGTAAACTTGGATGATAAAAATAAGCAAACAGCTTAGCAAAATTGTAAAATACCGATAACACGATAATCTATTAAATAATTCACGTTATGACTAAATATATTACATCAAACAAGTTAAGTAATTATCTATAATTCCAAGAGTAATTGTCCGCGTTTGTATAAGATTCATATATTTTCCTTATAATTTATTTTGAAGAGTGTTAATTTGGAAAGCATTAGACATATGAAAAATGTATAAAAATAATAAATGTAATAATACAACTTAGATCGTATTTAGGCAACCTTCAGTCAGCCACCAATAGTTCATTGACCCCCAACCGACCCTACAAGTTGATCAACCCCTTTCAAGTTTTTATCGACCCCGTTCAGAACCCCCGGACTAAACCATTAATAAAAGAAAACTAACAAAAGTCTTGTATTATGGAGTACCTATGGGTATTTTGTTTGGCTCTAATGCCTGTTTATACTTTACAAATTTTATTCAGGTACATTTTCAATTATTTAAATGTCATTGCCGATTAAAATTAGGAGTTCTTAAAAAAATCGGTCGTGATTTATTTAAATTAAATTTATATTTACAATTAGCTACAGGGCTTACAAGCAAATTTGATCTTATATAGTACATAAAACATACACGGCGACGTCTTGGGTTTACTGATCACTAATTAGTAAGGTCTAATGTATTTTGTATATCTAATCGTCGAGTAGTATTTTCGTTATTTAGAAGATTGACTAACATACTAACATATTGAAATAGTTGTGTAAGCCGTTCACATAGTTGGTTGCATATCTTCTCATTTTCTTTCCGATTTAGGAGACCTTCATGTAATGCAGTCATACACGCGGCCTGCGGAGCGTATATGGCCCGCAAGACCCTGAAGTACGGCCTGCGGCCCGGAGCTTGAGGTAGATTTTATTAAAATAATAAAAAAGGATTTAAAAAAATATAATGTGCATATCGTTGCAAACTATAGTAGTATCTTGTAAGGAACACAGTTTTATGGCCACTGGTATATTCACCGCTGCCGATAAGGATATCGATATAAGAATATGGCAATAAATTTTAAACCCTATAGTGGAAATTTAGTTTTTACATTTATGTAGGGCTGTATTAAAGTATTTAAGTTAAAACTGATAATATAAGTAAACAACTAAAAATTGTGATTTGGTTTTTGTTATTTGGAAAAATTATCAAAAATTATATTACAGTTGTGATTTTAGCAAATGTGTTTCAAATATTCAAGAATTATTATTTGAGTTTCAAAACCGACTTGAAGGATTCAATGCGTGTGAAAATAATTTTTTACTATTTAGTGCTATGTTTTCCTTTAAGGCCGAAGAAACAAAAATGAAGTTGGTTGATATCCTAACATGGTGAAAAAAGAAAAGCGTATTAACGTTGGTATTCCCGATTTGTATTGTATTTGTCAGAACATTTAATCGAAATGCGTATGTTTACTGCAAGAACCTTGGCAATGTTTGGTAGTACATATAGTCGAGTGTCGTCTTATTTGACGGGTGGCCCTTCGCAGTGCGAACCACCACAACACTTTTATAGTTATATTGCTCTCTTTCTAGCTCCTCAGTTTGTATAGGCTATTAGAGCGAGCGCAAGTCTTGCAAATTGCCGCTCTAAAGTTTATGAAATGCACTGCGGTGACTTGTGAAACGAAAAGAGATAGCACTTACAGTGTCCAGTGGTTCCAAAACAGGTGACGCAATAGAATTAACTTGGGCGAATATTAAATGCTACTACGACAAACATATCGGACACGAAGGTTTTACTGATGAGCAAGTTATAAAAATGTGGGAAAAAGCTTTAAATCAGTGCCGTGAAAATGAATAGAAAAATTGTGTACGACATACAGAAGATCTTGTTACTGTCACTGCATTTTTAGTTATTGGTATTTCAGTAAAAATATAATTATTTTAATATTTGAATAACTCTTATTTAAAACCAAATATTTAAAAATAAAATTGAATTTCTCGTGCAAATGCAATAATAATCTTCAAGCTATCTTGTCTTTGATTTATATTAAGAATATTGAGATTAAACATGTAAAAAATTGGTAAATAATTGTTGATTCTTAGTTAACTGCAAAGAGGTTTAATTATTGTACTTTGGTAGCTACATTTAATTCGATACTTGTTCTTGGTCACTGGTTTCTTGAGCACGTGGCCGCTCAGCTTAGTTCAACCGGTTATTTTACCTGACTGCGGACTTCGCACCCGCCAAATAAGACGACACCCAACTATACCAGAGGTGAAAGTAGAAAAAATGTCTTGCCGGAAAACAATTGGTTGAGCGCTTAGAAAAAAAAAACGAAATACCACCAGCTTGTGACATATACGTTGGTGTCGACTGCAACGGACGAGTGTTGACCCTGCTTCTACCTCCAGCCGCCCGCTATTCATTGTCGGACGGGTAAATATTGAATACAGATTTCAGTAAGAAATCTTATCACCGAGGAAGGTGGCTCAGCGGTATAGCGTTTACCTTTAATTGGAAAGTCTAAAATTCCAACCTCCGGGACGTTTGTCATGACTAAGGGTTTTCCTGGGTAATATAGGTAAATGCTAGGACAGTATCATCCATGACATACCATTATTCAATTTTCCTGGTCTTTCCCATCCTTACATTTCCGTTACTGGCTGAAGAGGTGTTGAGAGTTCAGGTTTAGAATGATAAATGAACCTACGATAACTATCCTTTCGCGTGAGAAATCATTTTGGTTTCATTTATTTTGTTGTAGTTTTCTTACGAGAAACAAACTTTTATTTTTCTTTGTTGCCTAGTGATTTCAAACCGGAATTAAGTCTCATTTAAAAATCTTTTACCGGGGAGTTACAGCTTACTTTCACCCCTGGTACATCCCTGTGTGCAGAATTATTTTACCTTTACCTTTACCTTATATTAAAAGGACTTTATACAGAGCGGAATTACCATTTATATTAAAAACAGATTTCGAGTAAACATAAAAGACGTTCCCTTTGTCCTTTAAAATTTTTCTGAAAAAATTTCAGATGCTTTTATACTGAATTTGGCGGCCCATGTCATGTATGAGTTTTATGTCACTGATGCAATGTATTATTGCTGATATACCATTCAGCAGTTGCTATAGTACGAGGAGTTTTGCTTTGGAACCTATAACGAAGTTTCTTCGGAGCCACCGTTCTGGTATTTGGCAATCAAATGTTAGGTCGCTTTAGTTCCCGGAAGAGGCGTCTGCAGCAGTGTAGATGGAGTTCAAAATTGTTTTCCCCCACGCACTCATCATTGTGCCTGATTACACACCGGAGGAGCCGCGTAGAAAAGTACAAGCGGTATGAATCCTGAATCCGTGTAAAAATTCATTACCTTGGAGCCCAGCTCAGCCAGAGAAGGAAGTCGCTGAAATATGGAGTTCAATGCCATCCGAGATGGAGGCCCAAGAACCTTGGAGTCCGAAACTTGAAGTACCAGTCTACCAGAGAAGGAAGCAAGCCGAATTTAAACCGTCGAAATATTCTCAGTCAGTGATAATTTCCAGCCCATTGAAGAATTCAGTAAAATCAGCCTACTTGTACGGTGTAGCATTTATTCATTTTGTGGAATATTTCGCCGTTGGGGTTACTTAGTTCATATCAAGCAGGTTATCCCAGTTAATATCTTAGATATATTCGTATGAACCGGAAACTAAGCAACAATCCACTGTTTGGGTGTTCCAAGATGAACCGAATCGCACAAAAGTTGTTCGTTCACGAAGCACTTCCAAGAAAACAATTGCTCGTTTCTTTGCTTGTACTGGACATGTCGCAACCATATCTTTAGAAGATCGAAGAACAGTTAACGCTGAATGGTACACAACAATTTGTTTGCCAGAAGTCAACATCGAATTAATGTCTCATTGTCCGTATTCACCTGATTTATTGCCTAACCACTTCTTTGTGTTCCCGAATGTCAAACAAAATGCGTAGGCAGTGATTTTCATCATCTCAAAAAGCTGTTGAAGGTTTCAAGAACCATGTTTTTGAGATACCAACTTCAGAGTGGAAAAAATGTTTCGAGAATTGGTTTGAACGCATGCAAAAGTGTATAAATCTTAGAAGCGAATATTTTGAAAAGCAATAAAACAGTTTGCTCCAAATAAATATTTTTCTTTCCTAGTTTTTGTAAAAACTTATAAAGCTGCCCTCGCATATCATAAACGTAAATGTATGTTACCGTATTTTGTAGTATTTTTGATAGATTTTAATAATAATTCTTATAATTTTTTAACAAGTTTTCAATCTTGTTCTCTACTGGTTAAAACACTACAAGTAGAAAAACCGTCTGTTAACGTAAACACTGTGACAAGGGGAAACGCTAATTTTGTCACTTTAGTAGCCCCTTAATACTGGAATGCGTATTTTCGTTTAATAAATAGATAAGTTTGAAACTGCTTATTTGCGCTGTCGGAACGAACTCATTATGGCTTCTGACAATTAGCAGTTTTCTACAATTCACTTTAACAATTGACAGATAAATCTCGTTTTTAGCGATTAGCATGACGTCGTTTATAATTCAGTATATCAAAATCATTATTTCTAATGATCTCGTGAGAAATATTTTGGTTATCTCATGGTCTTGTTTCTCAGGATAAGGTTTAACAGTTTTCAAAACAATTTCATGTACAAACTACATATGCATTTGATGCTGTTTATAGATATGAAGCAAAGAAAGAACGTGGAAAATTTTATTTTCTGGAAGTCTCAAACAATTTCATATGTGGTATTTGGAAGAATATATACAGGCATTGTTGGTATTAGGTTCAATATTGGACAAACAAACTTTATTTTTATTATATTGCCTGAATCATATTAGAATTCCAAACAGGGGTCTAATTTACTTTATTTTTAGGAATTTCCCAATAAATGTATGATACGAGTCAAAGAATTCTAAGAACAAAATTTCTCTGTAAGATCACCAGCTCAAAATCGAAGTCGATAGTAATCTTTTAGTGCTATTTTCTACGAATTTACGACAAAGTTCTTGGCTATACCCATTGACAGCAATTTAAAATTAAACCGGTTAGATTAGGCCATAGACAAAGTTTTAAATACCAAAGGGTTTTTCATCGGAAATAATTTTTAATATTACACTGCTTTAAGAGAAATGCAAATGCCAGCCATTTGAAGGTCCTCTTTAAATTTAAAAAATGTAACAAGAATACTGAGGAATACAAGCTGAAGGCATATCTGCAAGCTTGTGTTGACCAATAACAACATTCTGGCTCTCAAAATAGTATTTAGTTTTAATTAAGCAATACTACTTAGCTATTAACTATTAGTAAATTAAATATAGTATTAATTATCCCACTAAAGGCTCTTCAAATTTGGCATCCGAAAAACTATCCAACATGTTTACAAAAAAAAAATGCTATCCTGCAAATTTGTAAAGAGCGTATCTCCGGAATTAAAGAAAATAGTTCTGTTATTAATTCTGTAGCCATTCTACATGTCTCCTCTTTATTGTTGTCAAAGACCAGGCGCTAATATAAACCAGACCTGAACGTGCTCGTCGCAAATGCAGTTTGTGTATTTCAGAAAGTTTTAGACGCACTTTTTATCGTGTAAAGTAACATTTTCTGAAATCCACTTTTCTAGATTACCTGATTCGAGAATGATTACTTTCATAAAACTTCGATAGCGGAAATTATTGGCGTACGAGAAAATATGAAACTAAGAAATAGCGATTGTAAATGGTAATATTGTACAACTGAATAGAAATAAATTCGGAGTTCTGGCTCACATGTAGGAACATTCTACAACTGGATCTAACATATAAATATATTTTTAACCAGTTTTCCAGTTAATTAATATGCGTCTTTGTTCTGGAATTTTGTGTTCACCCAATTGAAAAACTGTACTTCAATGAAATAAATTTTAAAATGCCTATTTGTTAGATTTTGTGAACGGTGTATTTATACATATTTTAAATTTTAATTGTAATATTTCTTGTGTTATGAGGTCATAGATGTCATGTCATAAGATAATTTGAATATACATTTAAAATTCTGGAAATACATATTTTATATCTCGAAATAGCCGATGTCGGTGGTCTGGTGCAATGTTTCTCAATCTTCAGATATCCGTGTAGCTCGTCTTAAATTTTCATTATAACTAAGGAACCCCTTAATAAAATAATAATAACAATATTAAAAAATAAATTTAAAAAATATAAAGAAGAGTATTTCACTGTAAATACCTATATTAATTTAGATGTATACGTAAACAAAAAATATGATGTATATTTAATAGAAAAAAAAACAATTATAAAGAAACTATACATTTTGACTTTGACAAGTTTTTGATTTTTTCGTAGGTAGGTACCTGTAATATTTGCAAAACTTGTAATGCTCATGGATTCATCGACCAGCAACGCATAATAGCGAGTCTTACATATATCGGATATCAATGTTTGTTTTATATTTTCAGCAAATTTCAATGATTCGTCGACAACAGTACTATTTGAAAAACAAATCCAATCAGAAGACCTTTTTGCATTTTTGCTATTATTTTTGCTGCAGGCTTGACCAAAGTTTTTCCAGTTGTTTCAACTGCAACACTGTTTTACGGTTAATACACACGATATGAAGTTTGTAACGTGTACACATTTGGCGCCATAAAATAATATCAAACTCTTAATCGAGATATCCTCCTCTAAATGAATATTCAAAATAAACACATTCAAAAATTGGTTAACCAACACGAAATCGAATAAAATTGCATCAACCTTTCTGTAGATCTCAGAGTCGCTGTTATAATTGGTCGTACTGTATGAACTCGCCTAGCTGGCAATAAAGCAAATACATACACAAAGAAAACATAGGGAAAATCAAGAAAATTACCATATAAAAGTTAGTTAGTAAAATTCATTTCAAAATTGTCAGTGCTTTCCATTTTTTGACACAAAATATATTCAAGTTCATAATTCAACATGAACATAATAAAACACCAATTATTATTTCATTTATTTCTCCATTTGTTTATATTTTTCCTTTGTAAGAAACATTTACCTCATATTTGTTGATTACAACTTTGGTATAATGCACTTCTATCTCAATTTTAAATTAACCAGTTTTGGCGCGTCCGTTCCTTTCACATGTGACAATCTTCATCATCCAACACAGTAGACAAGTTGTCCAGAGTTTTGTTTAACCAAATTAGTGCAGTTAAATGTTTGTTAAATCCAAATCTCGGCCACACATAAGTAAATTAAGCTCTTAATACCACTTTCCCATAAGGATACTCTACTGATTGATTATAGAACTAGTATGAGTAATATTAAAGTCTTAACCTCCAAATTGTTTCAAAGCAAAATTCCGTAATGTAGTTTCTTGTCGTAATTTATTCTTTCATATTAATATTTCGAAGCACTTTCTTTCATTTATTTATTTATATTTAATTATTTCTTGTAGTTTCCAAATTTTCCACAGGTGTCATTGACGTTTGTTCAAACTTGTCAAGTCAAATTGAAATTCAGCCCAATAAACAAAAGATGAGTGATAAACAATTAAACATCAACGACGCCAAGTTTCGATTCTTCCATAAAATTGGAATTTTTCGGAAATTTTCATTATTTCTCGAACGTAAGTGGAAGAAAACACTTTAAATACGTAGATAAACATTAACATATTAATATTCACTTGACAACAGTAACTTATAAATACAAAATTAAAATTTAGCGGAGCTTCAAATTTAGCGCCCTTTCACCTTGGTGGTTAGAGTGCAACTTTCTTGTTTTTCAAGACAAAATTAATCGTTTTGTAGCGAGTTGTCTACCAACCACTAAATACAAGCAAATTTTTTTGTGTCCCCAAGGGGCTCCTCCAGTCAGGATTAAGCATCAAAATTGACCAAATTAAATACAAATATCTATAAAGTACAATAACATTCTTATCACTAAAATTTAACCAAAAAGAAGATCAACAAAGTGTTCCTTATATAAAAAGATCAGTACCTCACAAGGCATATTTCTGATAAAGCATGTGGAAAATGGCAATTACATTTACATTAAATTATAAATAAATTATTAAAGACAATTTCAATGTTAATCAAAATTAACAAGCTTCCTCATACACATAAGGACATTACTTCAAATATATTTTCCTCGAAAAGTATTAAATTCACAAATTTACATTTAAGTATAAATCTGTCAAAATTATTAGATTTCTACTTATATTTGTTAAATTACAGCTCAAAAATGCCCAAATAAGATTGAAAAGTATCGTCTATGCCTTTCTGAAGATGAAATATTAACCACAATAGCCAGCTTTGCTACTAGAAACCAAGTTATACAGCTATACGAAGTCAAAACTAAGACCGGAAACATACAATTACGTCGTATTTGATTTATATGTGGTTAAATAGCCCATTTTCTTATAGAGTAGCTTACTATAGCTTTATTAAATTTAGCAATAGGTTAAGATAAATTGTGTGCTAGGTCCTCTGTTCCTGGTTGTGGCACATATATCTTATATTTATTTGGTAACACCAAATCCTTGAGGTCTGTGGGATCAGCAGGTGCAGCATTAATTTGATTCCCTTTTTGTCTAATTATTTTTCTTAAGGCTGTAGTATTTAGAATCGACGCTAAAACTACTTGAGGCACGTCGATTATACACTGATTTATAACTTCACTTGTGCCCTCCAAAGTTTCTTCTGCATGGCGTTTTATTTTGGTGACAACAGTTGCTGCTTCTATGTTTGATGCCGAAGGGAAGTGAGAATGGTTTTTAATTTCGTTGACCACTTCTCCACCTCTTGTGTGAATTCTTCCTTTGCAGCGACCCACTTCTTCACACCGCAAAAATTTAAACTATCATCTCTCTTACTCACTTTATCAAAAACGTACATATATCCGTTGTTGCGAATGCTTTTCGTTTCCTCTCTTGCTTAGAAGTTGTTGGTCCATGTTTAATCGTATTGCACTTAACTAACTCACTAAGGTAATAATATTACGACCGTTTCGTGAACAAACTTAAACTGGTGTGGCAGCAGCTCCCTATGCTATATTTATATCCATCACCAGTAAAAATTTCTTAGAAGTCTAATACAAATGGCAAGATTATCCCTAGTGCAGGTACTTGAATAATGCGAGCATTCATTACGATCGCAGTACACCAACTGGGCAAGTGCCTACATACAATTTTAATCCCCTACTTAGGTGGGTGGGTAGCTGCTTAATGATAGTCCGACTGGTACTAATGAAAGGATTAATACGTAACTGTACCGTACTATAAATTGCTAATAGGATTGAGTTTCTCTAGAATTTTATGAAAAGTATAGGTAGGATTACCGAATAATAGAAACGGCCGGTGTATAATAGGCCGGCGTAGAAACGGCGGCGATGAACTGGCGGCGAGTAATCGACGGCGCATAGACGTCCCATTCCCCCGTTACCGGTCTACGACTACAGTCAGGATGTACGGCGAGAACGTGGGGCTAGGATTTGCTGTCAGAGCTGCTAAGAATAAAATGTGCAGTGGCATGTCTCGATCTTTAATGGAAATACTTATTTGATATCTGTACTTGCCTGGGGACCTTACCAGCCTTAACCTCCTATTTTTTATATGTAACCGAAAATTTCCAAGTACCTCCTTAAGACCTTTCACGTAACCCCGGGGATACGCGTGCCACTCTTTGAGAAACACTGATCTAGTGATTAGCAGAAATGCCTGTGGATCAAAGAGACGCGGATTTGAATTCAGCGGGAGTACGATTTTTCTGGAGACTAATATTCTGAGAGTAGGATTTCTGTCGTATAGAGATGTTTGGAAAATCGTAACCTAAATCTCGCTCATTTAAAAAATAATATTTCCAAATATGTATTATACCTTATTACGTTCTACCTCACCTCTATACAGTATTTTACGCAAATAGAATAACAATTTTATAGAAAATGTACCTATACAACATTTAAGTAACAACCACAGTTTCAGATATGACGTAAAAAAATTCTATAATGAGAAACATGTTTTTACTAAATTCAAATTTTAACGAAGCTTGCATATTCATCACATACTGATAAACGATTCTTTCATTTATTATTAATAAATTGTTGAATAAGTGTGTTGTTTCATAAAAAAATCGTTAACTCATTTACGTTTACGATGTTGGAATTGCATTTGTCTTTCATGAACTTTCAAATCAAGTAACTCTCACACAGTTTAGCGTCGATGCAATATACAAACGAAGTTAGTTACATAAAGTAATGGAGATAATCTGATGACAGCTTGCCGACATTCGATTAGAAGTCTGGGCTTGCATTATTTGTCTTTAAATCTAATTTAAACCCCTGTTTGCGACAGTTGTGGATTTTGCAAATGTGCGAAGAACTGTTTTGAAAACATTCGTTGCGAGTCAGAAGTTATTATTGGGATAATACAAAGTGCGGAAAAAGTACCTACTGTACCTCTGTAGATACGTGTACCTAAAAGGAAACTAATGGCTGTTATTTGGTATATTTATAGGTCATATTGTAATAGTAGTGATACTTCTGACTTAGCTTAACCCTTAACCAGACACGTGGATTTTTAGTGCACAAACGGACACGTGCCGTCTGTGAGACTGCTACTTTTAGGAACCGAGGAAAAGGTCAAAAATTGACAAAATTCCAAAAAAATTCAGATAAACCCAACGAACACGTTTATTATTTTTTGGTGATACACGATAAGTAACATTTTTTTGCAAAAAACACTGTAGAAAAAATGTTTAAATGTAACATATACAAAATTTCGCATAAATGCTAGTGATTATTTGAAATATAGAATATAAAATGAAAACTTAAAATAAGTGTGAACTTTTTAACCTAGTTTGATGAAATATAAAACAAATAAAATATTTCTGGGAAAAATTAATACAAAACATTTGAAAATAAACATTAGGCAGATCCTAAAGTTATGCGTTGTTTATGCAAGCGTTGCACTAGGGTTTAGAACACTGCAGGCATATTGGTTTCCTACACTGCACACACAAGAATTTTGTCATTCGATGTGTCGTCTTGTGACACAAAAAGCATGCTTTTCGTTTCTCTATTACTAAGCTTTCATTTTCCGATGTAAAATGTTTTCTGGCCTACCAAGAATGGGAGCTATTGTATAACGCCATTCTGGAGGCATTCGTGGTTTCTGCAGTAGCCTATCCATATGCTCTTGGACAAGTTTTGCGGCTAACTTTTTCGCAAATACCGACTTTTCCTTTAATTCCTCGTTATTTTTAAAGGACTGATGTAAAATATAAGAATTTACAACAGAAATATCCAAAATACGAAAAAATATTACTAGGGGCCACCTACGTGTGCGGCGGCTTGACGTACTTTTTGAGCATTTCTCATCAAGAGAATCTACTACCCCTTTATTGGCATCGGAGTATGAAATTATTTCGAGCTTTTGAATTTCTGAATCAGTAAACGCGTTGTCGTGCATTAAGGAGACCAGTAGGGTGGCTTTACCCTTCCTTCCTACATAAGAAACGATGGTAGACTCTTCACGAAACCCATATAATGCTAATCTAACTTCTATTGTTTTGTTTGGTAAAAATTAGGGAGTAATTGCCCTTTTATTTTTTTTTATGTAATGTAATTCTACGATATGCAATAACCTATCATCTGCTACTAACAGATTCGAGACAGAGAATGGATCAGCTTTTTCTCCAAGCTCATGAGCTTTTCCTCTTAAAACTGGCACCTTCATGATTATGTTGTGTTTTCGTGGGCGTGATGTCTGCCGAACTTCAGAAATACACCACCTATAGCGATTTTTTTCGTACAAATATTTGCGTTTGTCTGAATTTTTCTCACTTCCGTTTTTTTCCGTTTCGCCCTGGTCACTACTTTCCGATAAGTCATTTTCACTATCATGTTCAGATTCAATGTACTCATTTTCTGAACAACTATCAATATCACTCGCATCACTATCTACTTCATCATACCATTCCATAAGAGTTTCTTCAAAGTTTTTCTCACCATAACGCACATGCTTTGATGGATCCGCCATGTCGATTATACTAACGCAAACAGACACGTACCGTCTGACAGACTGCGCCGAACGGTTTATAATTATTATTCCGCTTGTGGGTTATGCGAATTTGTTGAAAATCTAGTGAGGGCTAAAGGGACCAACAGTAGGAGGATTAGGTGGCGTGACAAGTTCCAGGATGCGTTCGTTTTAAAATTACTACAAAGTTTATAAACGGAGCAGTCTGACAGACTGCACGTGTCCGGTTAAGGGTTAACTTACACTATCTTTTTTACATCAAATAGTAAAGCTCGCATATTTCATATTTTTTCATACTTGGATACAGCTGTCCTTTAAGAATTTCATGATAATTAAACAGAAAAAACACATGAAAGTGCTGCATATTTAGTACTTGGTAAGGACTTACTGAATTATTCCAACTTAAGCATTAAGCAAGCAGCGAACAAGTCAATAGATACACATATCTTGGTACGATGATAAACGAGACAAACGACGATATCCACAAAATCAAAATAAGAATAGAAAAAGCTCGAGCAAATTATGTTAAAATGAAACGACTCTTCTGTAACAAAGAGCTAAGCATAAAGTTAAGCACTCGATTAGTAAAATGTTTTGTCTTTACCACCCTTCTATACGGAACAGAAGCTTGGACCCTAAACGTAACAAGTCTCACGAAAATTGAAGCATTTGAAATGTGGGTGTACAAGAGAATTCTTAAAATTTCATGGATGGATCGTGTAACAAACGTAGTGAGCATCATCAAGAAACGAAAGCTGGAATATCTGGGACACATTAGAAAAGGAGAAAAATATACCAGACTACAGCTAATAATGCAGGGCAAGATTCAAAAAAGAAGGAATGTGGGAAGAAGAAGAATATCATGGTTGCGAAACCTCAGAAAATGGTTTGAATGAACCTCTAGTGAACTGTTTGGAGCAGAGACCTCTAATGTCAAAATAGCGATAATGATTGCCAACCTTCGACACGGAGATGGCACCTAAAGGAGAAGCATTAAGCTGTCGAGGGTGCTACACAGAGATGGGTCGCAAAATCATGATCTATGGTTTTATCACAGTGATTTGCTTGTCACCGGAATGGACTGTGACCAACCTCCAAAAAGCCTGACACTGACCGTCACTAGCGGTGACTACGGAACTGTGTAAAGTTTGATACCGTTCACAAAGCTTCGGGACTGTGTCGTCATTTGTTCAAACAATTTACTCGAAGCTGTGCATAATGTAACCACATATTGCACGAAATCTTAGAACGCGACCGAGTAAATGGTTGACTGTAGACGGAACTCAAAAATAATGGAATGCTACTTTATATATTTTAAAATGCTGGTATGCTCTAGAAGCAGTTTCTTATTGTTAATTGTTATTTCTTGCAATAATACATTTTAACAATATACTATTATATAAATTACAAACATTGTAAAAATATTTTATTTGAACAAAATAATTCATGTCAGTTACCTACACTAATTCATTTCATTTTTATGTTATTACTTTAACCATTTTTTTATTAGTTTATCCTTGATGTCGCACACTGGACTTTTTAGATTTTTGCACATTTTTTGTTCAGTGTATTTATAATTTAAATAATTTATTCTCATAAACACTCTTTGTCTAATAAATAGCTTTACTACTGTAACGTCTGCATTTGGATATTGCTCCATAAATTTGTTTAGCAGATTCTTGTTAATTTTTTTTGCATTACTCACCCCTTCACCGATGAGTTGCTCGTATTATACGTTCCTACGTTTGTCATAAAATTATCAGCTGGTTTTATTAGACCACCAAATGATAAATGTTTTACCCAGGATGGTAAACCACAACTCTGTTCATCACGTAGTTTGTACGTAAATTCACCTAGTTCTGGGCGAGTCGCTTTTAATTTGTAGGCTATCCAACCTGCTATATATTTCAGTCCATCGTTTTCTGCTTGGAGTTTGAACAAATTCTTTGAGGAAATTGATTCATCATTAAATTGTACAGACATATCGGTTAAAGAAGATGTACTTGAGTTTGCCTGGTCATGGCAATTATTAAATAATAATTGAAACAGCTCAAAAGCATAACACTAAAGTAATTCAAGTATATGTTCCAGCATCGACCTACATCGGCGAAGAAGTGGAAACGAAGAAATAATTGCAACAAGAGAAGGAAGCAAGTGTAATCAAGATTTCGTTACGGGTGACTTCAACGCCATCTTAGGAAAGCGCCAAAACAATACGGAGCCGTACGTCGGAAAACATGGACTTGGCGATAGAAATCACAAAGGAAACATGCTCACACATTTGCTAGAAGAACAGAAATTTATAGTATGAACACCTTTTTCGACAAAAAACCACAAAGAAAGTAGACATGGATAAGCCCAAATGGTCAAACCAAGCACGAAATTGACTATGTACTGTCATCTAACAGAATTCTGGTCCAAGACGTAACAGTACTAAATTCATTTAATACCGGAAGCGCCCATCGGATGGTTAGAGCAGCAATAACCTTAAACAAAAGACCAAATATTATTAAATATACAGGAAAACCTAGAAAATTTATAGACACAGAAGCCATCAAGATCAACAGTGAGATATGTAAAGAAAACCTGCGTACTTCCCTAAACCAAAATGACAATATCCCACATGAAATAAATAAGCTGGTAGAAACTTTAACAAAACACTCAACAAAGAGTCGTCAAAAAATAGCTAAGAGCAAATCTACGAAAAAGAATAAACTATCCGACCAAACGATTAAAAAGGTAGAAGAAAACTATATACGGCTGGCCTGTACGCAATAGAAGAATACAGAAGTCAGGAGAGAAACAAGAAAAAGGATAAGGAAAGATCTAAAGAAAACCTGGGAGATAATGGCAGTAGAAGTAATGAAGAAAAAACAAAAATCTCAAATGCTCCAGAAGAAAAGAAGGAAAATACGAGATCATAGCAATGAAGGACCAAAATGGAATAGAAATAATTAACAGAGCAGAAATAGTAAAAATAACTGAAAAATATTACAAAGACCTATATTCTTCAAAAATTGCAAAACTCCAAAATCTCACAGAAGTCAAGTTTTTTAATATAGGTTCAGAGGATATTCCGGAAATAGTCACAAAAGAAATTAAACTTGCCCTAAAATACATGAAATAAAATAAAGCACCAGAGGAGGACAATATATTGATTGAAATGGTCAAAGAAGCACAGGAGATAGCTTTACCGTAGTAAGGATCTGTTCAATAGATACTTGGAGCGAGGAAAGATACCTGATCAATGAAATTTAGGAGGAGTAATACTAATATATAAAAAAGGAGACCGAAAACTTTTACAGAATTACAGATCTATAAGCCTACTATCGCAACTATGTAAACTCCTGACGAGAATCATTACCAACCGAATAACTCAGAAACTCGACGACTACCAACTTTGTTGAACAAGCTGAGAAAACAGTGGAATACAACTTTTCGCTCCATATGGCCTTTGTAGACTATAAAAAGGCCTTCGATTCCGTCGAACACTGGGCAATTATGGTCGAAGTGAATAATACGCGCATCGATTTTAGATACGAAAACATCATTTAAAATATTTACAAAGAAGCCAAATCAATAATCAAAATGCAGGAAGACAACCAACAAATAGCAGTAAAAAGAGATATTAGACTGGGCGACACGATATCACCGAAACTGTTCAATTTAGCATTAGAAACAATTTTCAAAAAACTAGATTGGAGTAATAAGGGAGTCAATATGGTGAAAGACTTAACAACCTTCGATTTGCCGATGATATCGTGTTAATCGCTGATAACCAATATCCACCTCAATAAAACAATAATAACGACTCCACAAAACGTACAAGTAACACTAAATGGGGATTAAATAGAAAATGTCAACGAATATAAATATTCAAGATCTTCGAGTGCGTACGTTCTGTGTTGACCTACGGAGCCCAAATACAGACATTTACTAAACAAATAATACACAAATTGTAAGTCATCCAAAGAGCAATGGAAAGGATAATGGTAGGCGTTTCAATAAGACATACAGAAGGTAATGAATGGATCAGACAGAAAACAAAAATCACTGACGTAATCGTCTCAAGGCTACAAGTTTGTAGATGGAACGCAAAAATTATCCACTGGAGGCCATGAGATAGAAAAAGGAGGTCTATGCTCAACTGTGGGCGCAATAAAGTGCAAGAAAGAAACATGTCGAAGCATCGATAAATCCGATAGGCATGACAAATGTCTCAAAGCGAACTGTCGTATGTGGCTCATCCATGAGGAACGCTTCAATCAATAGGAACGACGACGCTGCAATAGCTCCCAATATTTTATACGATATCACACCCCGTTACAAAGTCACAGGTTTTTTGTCACAACCGGAACAGACACTATACCGGAAAAAACAGCGTATGGTTATCTCTAGTGCTACATATGATGTTACTGTGTTCATATAGAATTTTGTGCAGCACATTATCAAGAGTTCTGGCTGTTAATCGTGATGTTAAGACGGAAAGTGACTACGTCAAAAAAACAATCGTGATGTTAAGACGGAAAGTGAGTGCGTCAAAAAGGCAATATTCGCTACAATCACAACTTCAGTATTATAAATTTCTTGAATTTGCTCAAAGAAATGTACACCGGTTAAAATCATTTGTTGCATACGTCCACCTATGATTTATTCACTGGCACACACATATACGTCGTGTAGTAGTCTACTTGAAGTATACCGTTATCCGATTTAAGAAGGTACTTGTAGAACAAGGATTTAGACACAACTTGGAATTCGGTTCAAAGCACCGACCGTGTGCAGGAAAATTTACATATTGCGAAGAACCTGGGGTTACTTAGAGGTTGTGACTGAAGCAAGAAGCTCAAATTTTCAGTTTTAATTCTTTATTTAGTATTACCCTGTTTAGTTGAACTATTCTTGTTTATGTTAAACCTAGTAAACTACGTATCAAAATTATCGTCCTTAATTAGCTTACAAGAGTAATAAATTACTTGTGTCCACGACTACTTCATAATCTGCCAATTATTTATGTGTTTAGTCAAGGATAATGGTATCTATAATGCACTGCAGTGAATCATCATTAATCACTAGTGAATAATGAAGTTGACGTTTCACAGGCTTTATAGCTTTTATTTACTATTTACAAATGTCAAAAATAGAAAATGAACACTTAAATAACATAACTTTTTAATTTTATGACTTACTTATTTATATTAATAGTAATATTTGTGTTTGAACAATGTGACAGCTGAATTGCAGGTACAGAATTGACATCTAAATTTATATTTTGGTTATTTGTAGATGTAGATTGTAGATGGCGCAACATCGCATTCAAGTCTACCACTTAATCTAACACCTATATTTATAGCTCTACCAGTATGTTATATAGTTGCATCGTCAAATAAATTGTTATAAAAATAGTTATTATTTAGTACTCGTGGACAAAGTACAGTATAGCACTCGCTATAATGGCTATTATTACCTCGGATAATTGCAAAATTGGGTCGCTTCGCTCCCTCGTGTTGCAACTGTTATCCTCGATAATAATAGCATCAATTATAGCGCGTGTATGATGCACTATTCAGAGATTAGATTAGATCGTTGTATTATTGTCTACGCAAAGCACTTGCTGATGTACTTCTGTGCGAAGTGGATATTTATTTATACGTTAGTGAACATTTAATTCGGCGAAAAATATGTCAAATGTATCGGGAAAACTGCTTGCTTATGGTAAAATTGTTAAATCAGAGATTGAATGAAGATTATACTGTAATACAGTGTTCCGAAATTACATCGGTAGGTATTATTAAATGTATCGGATTTAAACATAAACCTATGAACACGCGTCAGGTTATTATAGAAGCAAACAGATTACAAGCATGGTGCCGCGAGTATCTCCCACGATATTGTACAGAAAAGTTGGACTCACAATTCCAGTCAGTGTAAAATACAGACGTTAGAGAAATAGTATATTTTATGTAGTTATAATTCTTTTGTAATTGTATTACTATCTAAAAGTGTAAATAAATATTTATACGTAAATAAAAGGGATATTTAAAAATGTTGAACTTCTAAATAAAATTCCTAAATCCGGGTTTGTTATTTTATATACTATATTATACAACTCCATTAGCCAGGGATTATCAGGCACCGTTCGGTAAGGCAATAACGATATAACTTGAAGGAAACTATAACTGTCTCTTAAATGATCATTCACCGATCCAGTATATCTAAAACATCGGTCTATTTTCTTAAATAACTGTTTTATTTTTTTTATAATTACTTTCGACTAGCAATATTTGGTTCGTTGCTGATGTGCCATGGAGCATTCAGCTATTCTTAGCATGTTGTTCATGAATTGTTTAATATGATTTAAATGGAACGTAACCGAATTCAGTTACTTCCTTAAAATGTTGTTAAGTGTTGGAGTATGCACGCCAGTCAACAGGTCTAGGTGTTTTTTTTATAATAAGTATATAAGTATTTAATTCATACTTTTTTCTTCACTACAGATTTTTGCAAAACAATGCCAGGAAGCGATAAATTTAAATCTAAAAATTAATTTTTTCGTAAGATTAATTATTTTTTAAGTGTCATTAGATTGTAATATTGCTAAACTACAACAAAACGAAGCAAAAATATTTATTAAAGTTCATTGTCAATATTGTCCTTACTTCATGTATCCGCCAATTTAGCGAAAGAGGGTTTTGCTAAACAATTATCGCATATGTTTTACATTAATACTATGAAAAGATAGGTCGAAAAGCGTTAACTCTAACCTGTCGTCAGCAAACATTTTATCTAACAGCATGCATTGGTATTATTATCAGCTACCCATTGTCTCTAGGATTTGTAAATTATCAGAACAATTGTATTGAACACAACAGACAAAATCGATAGTTTTCCTCTACAATTTGCACTTATCACTGAAATCTCACAAACGGTAGGAGCAGGGGCGAATGCTGATAAGGGTTGTATGGGTCACAGTTCAAGGATTCGCATTTCTAGGAATTCCAGTCCCATGTGTATCTTTCACAAATTTAATATGTTAACTTTAACATTATGATTGTCATATATCAATATATTCTGTTTGCATCCGAAAAATTCGTCTCAAGTTGATTTTATGCACCGAGTGGGTTTCGGAACTGATGGGGCGGGTTTCAAGCGAAAAGTTTAATACAACTGATCTGACAGTATTTATCATATTGACTACCACTTGTACCACTAGCAGTCCTACGGATTTCATATTAAGTCGCGTGAATAATTTATATCGGCTCTTAGGCAGCCTGCTGTAAATTTATAACGACGTGTATTGTAGTGCATAAACTAAGAATTTAGATTTCGATAGTGTGGTCGCTGGCGGTCATGTGCCTTCGCAAGAATGTCCACTTTATCTTATTGCCAAATGACCGCCCGCTGCCACACACAACTACTGTTCGGATCAACTGTAGTATTTATTGTGTATAAAACACTACATCGCAATACATATTAAATGTCAATTAAGGAAATTAGACAAGTATTGGTCGCCTATTATTCAGAAGCGGGAAGTAAGCCTATTATGCGAATACAAATGCAAGAACCACCACCACTGTAACTAGAAACCTACAAAAGTTGTACCATAAATAAATAGAACCTTAAAAGTAATATCCGGGAAAATTTCCACCATGTGAAACCGAATAATCAACGGGTTTTTGTTTAAACTGTTCATATATTAATGTTTATTTCATTATCTTTAACAGTTTAAAAAACAGAAAATGCACATAATGTGTTTTAATAATTTACAGAAATACTGTACGATATGCAGTTACTTATTTGGTAGCTTATATGTGAGGAAAACTACCACATATATGCAAAAATTTATTTACAACAAATAACAACAATTTCAAGATAACAAAACACGAGAGAAAAATAACAATAATAACCGCACCTTCACTGCTGCAGCACTGGAATGGTTTTGGGTACCATCCCACGCTATCTTATAAGGGTAAAATGATTTACCTCAGCAGCATGGGAAAGTACGCGTTTTCACCAAAGGAATGTGGCTGCTATTGTCCAACATCCCCTCTGGGAATTTCGGAGTGTAGCTTGCATCGCTACACCTATGTAGTAGTTATTTTATTATTTAATCTAAAAGGCGCTCAAGAGCTTCTCTGTTATCAGCCATTCCGGCCAACTCGGTACTTCACGCTGTATAGTGATGTGTCTATTTTCAAAAAATCAAATAAGATAAACAAGGAAAAGAAGAACACATCTCAAAAGAAGAAATTAGCCTTAGAGACGCATGCAGAAGAAAATTGCTTGCTGGAGGACAGAGATATGTTAATTATTCGTGTAAACAGCAGTGCTCGAGTAATAGATGCAAATGCAAGGTGAGAAAACGCCATCTCCGTGATTTGAAGTGATTTATTTCTTTCGTGCTGCAATAAATAATTTGAATCCTTGTGGTAACACATTCTTTTTTTTATTATCTGGATATGTTTTGTATTTTCTTAATTAATAAAAGTAGTTTATACAAGTGTATCGTTCTAATAATTATTATTATTCTTGTTTTTAGTTTGTGATAGTTCTTTGTATCTTTGTAATCAATAAAAATAGTTTACACATATGTATCGTTCTAACAATATGATTAGTCTCGTTCTTAATTTGCTACAACCAACATGAGCCCTTTGCGAAATACCTGGACAAACCTCGAATCTGAACGAAGTGCTAAGCATTATTGGCCTCATCGCGATTTGCCGAGAACCAGGCTATAACCGATATCGAGGTTTACTCGTAAGTCGTAACATATATGCAGTTTTTTCATATTTTGTATTATATTACTATTTTAGATTAGATTATAGGCACTCTCTCCTTGCTTAAAACTTGTAGGATGCTGATTTTGACATTGCGCAATAACGCTACGGCATTCACCAGCCTTCTGCATTGCGCGGCCGTCGTTTATTTTTTTCCTCTAACTATACACAGTGGTCAATTGACGGTTGTTCAATCCGCCAATTTCTATCAGTAACAGTGTCAAAAACGCTGCTGCCCAGTCTAATTTAAAATGAATAATGAAGAGAAGACAAAACTGAAAATACTAAACAGTCTTTCCAGTCACAATTGTAAAATTTGGAAAACGAAAACATTAAAACGTGGAAAATTTCAGTATAATTCAGTTCTTGGCAAAACGTTACATTCACAATAAAATAATTCTAAATATTTTACTTAGCAGTAACGTGTAATATATACGTCGTTATTAGTACTGAGACATTTACGTTTTTAAGGTAACAATAAGCAACAACCCTCTATTAACATAATAAAATTAAAGCAGATAAATTCAACGGTCAATAAATAAACTGAACTAGAAATAATATAGTGATGTCATATTAAGACAATGACAGTGGTTAGTGGGGTTGGAAGGCCGCATAAGTGCAGATGGAAAGATTCAATGCGAAAAGACAGAAGCGTTTCGGCAAGTGTGGAAGGGTAATTATAATTAGGTAACTGTTGACAGAACGTAAAAATTTGTAAGCTTCTTATTCTTCGTATTGTTAGGTCTAGGACCTGTGTTTACCCACATGAACGATCTTGGGATGTAGAGGTCCAACAGTCTCGTCATCTTTTTGGCGGTATACCAGCTGGTCAGATTCCGTGTGATTTTGAATTGATGAATCATGGTCAAAATGTCGCGGCACAGAATGATGTGGCCATATTGTCGCATGGTCATAATATCGCTTAGATAGAATGTTACTTGGACTCAATGTCGCATCGATGTAAAACAAAATACATGACAAGGATTATCGGTGAGCCTACCTGTGAAAGCATATTTTCACAAATAATACTCAGTAATATCTGCATTATAAGTTCTTTTTGATAATACTCTCATCCTCACTAATTGCAAATATACGTAACTGAGCATATATAATCGGGATTAACGTAGGTTAAGTTATATGGGTAATAATACGTCATCATTACTAATAATTGCAAAGATAAGTACACGGGAACATTTATATCCGTAACTTAGAGCTCTGAGAATTTTAAATACCTGCCCTCCCAATGCAATTGCAGATAAGAAAGGGTATAAATACATTACCCCGGCGTTCTCCTGTGTTCAGTTCTTTTTTGTACAATTTCTAAATTGAATCAATTCCAAGTGTGTGTACTGTGCAGAAGTGAGCTAGGAGTATTTCAAGGTATGCAGCTATAATTTCAATCTGAAAATTGCCGAATATTCAAATGAGTTTATACTTCAAATTCAAGTTTGATTTCTGTTTAAGATGCCTCTAACGTATGTGAAGAGTCAGAAAGGAAAGAATCTACTCGTTGTTGATGGATTCGTATTTACAATGGAACGAATTATTAATGAAAAAACCATTTGGAAATATGTCGAAGCACGGAAAAAACTTAACGCTAGGCAACTCAAGTGTCTTGGTCGGTGTCACACAAAAAATAATGAAGTTTTTCATCATTTAAATAATTATAATCACGTCCCTAACACCTTGGACATCCATACGGAACAGATTCGAGACGATATAAAACAGCATTCTACAAATTCACTGGATACTCCACAACAGATTGTAACTGCTGGATTAGGTATCTCAATCTATACCAGCGTCGCTGCCATCTGTTCCCGCGTTGAAAAACCGGCGAGTAATCAATTTTCTGAAACAACAATCAATTAACGTAATTGTTACCGTGTAGATTAATTTTAATTTGTTTAATAGGCTCAACGTCGCAGACGGGTTGCTGGAATTCCTTTACCGAATCCTGTTGAATTAACTGATTTGGACATTCCAAATAAGTTTAAAGAAACCATAAGTGGACGTCCCTTCTTGTTGTTCGATAGTGGTCCCGCAACTAGTACAAATCGGTTTATTATATTTTCAGCTCAAGCAAATTTGGACCTATTGGCATATTCACCACATTGGTGCGCAGATGGAACTTTCAAAGCAACGCTATCGCTTTTTCATCAGTTATGAACAATTCAGGGAATTCGGTTCAATAACGTTTTACCAGCGATTTATGCTCTACTACCAATTAAAAGCTTTGCTACATATTCAGCTGTGCTTCAAACATTAAAAAGACTTAAACCAGGTAAGAACTGTATAATAAATTGGTCAGGTAATATTCTAATATGTAATTATGTATTGACAGGTATGAACCCGCAGTCGATAATGTTAGACTTTGAAGCGGCAGCTATAAAAGCCTTCAATACTGGAATTACAATACGAGGGTGCTTTTTCCACATGAGCCAATGTATCTGGAGAAGAATACAGAGAGAAAATGAAATTCGCGTTAATTACACGAATTTGGAACCAGATAAAGAATGGGACCTTAACATACGAAAATTGCTAGCCCTTGCATTTGTACCAATAGCAGATGTTATACCAGCATTTGAAGAGCTTCTTCAGACTAACTTTTATTCCGTTATTGAACAAGTCCTTGATGCTTTAGTTACTTATTTTGAGGAAACGTGGATTGGCAGGCGTTTGCGTAACGGAAATAGACGAAGTTCAAAGTTTGATATTGCTTTATGGAACCAACACAATGCCGTACCGTGCAGTTTCATCACTAATGAGTGCCTGCCATCCAACTATATGGAAGTTTATAGACGTTTTAAAAAAGGAGCAAAGTTGAAATGAACTTAAAATTGAGCAATATATTGCGGGACAACGGCCCCCACACGCTAGATCAAAAAACCGAGAAGTGGCAGAGAGGATAAAAAATATCGTCGAAAATTATGAAACTCTTCCACTCCAGGACTACCTACGTGGAAAAGCTCACAATTTCAGGCTTCAAGCTCACATGTAATAATTGTAAACGTACTATTTTTTAAATTGTAGCTATGTGTTTTTAAAATTAGGAAGTAAAATGCCTGTAAATTTATTGTTAATAAACAAATATTAAAATTTTATCATCAATATTTTATCGTACAGTGTACAATAATAAATTAAAGTCAACATTAAAATATTTCTATTTCATTAGTTAATTACTAAATAAGAAAAATAGGCGTCATTTAATGCATGCGACTTTGCGTCCACGCGACATTTTGTCTGTGCGGTATTCCGGCCGCGACATTCTGGTCGCGACTACATTATGTTCACGCGACATTTTGTCTATGCGGTATTCCGACCGCGACATTCTGTCCCGCGACATTCTGGTGGCGATATTCTGTCCTGCACCCGCGGACTTTAGGTACTTTCCACATGTATGTTTCTGTTGTTCCGTATTATAATATTATAAATCTCATGGCCCCAGAAATTGCAGCCGCTTTGATAGTTTGTTTATACATTTCTTAGTATAGATCTATACAGCTGGATATATCTGTTCCCAGCTAATTGCATGGCACGACTGTTTTTTTAATGATGTTTTACATCGCAACTAAACTAAAAGATTAACCAGCAATTTTTGTTTAATTTAAATTAACTGAAGGGTTACGCTAAGAATTCGCCCACTGGTATCCTCTCGGTTTTATCTTATAACACTTTTTTCGTGTGTCACTGTTGCTCTGCTTATTTCACTGATACTTTCACGTCCCTTTATACTAGCTCAAATAGTTTGGTCCTCTTGAGCCTTCTCACTAGAACTGTATTGTCGAAGAGTTGGATAACTTCGGTGTTTACGCGGTGATGAAGCCTGGTCTCATGTAAGGTTTTTTTATTTCTTCTGCCACGGTTTCTATCCCTAGATCCCTGCGGATATAACTGTTTCTAGCGCGGCAGGGTGCATCTAAGACATTCTTTAGCACTCTATTCTGAAAATTTTGAATGTGATTATTGTTAGTCTTGCTAGCCCCAAAGTTGGCAACCGTATGTTACCAAAAACCTGCGCTCAAATCCCCACGGGGAACAACAAGACAAATTGACAAGACCAACACGCTTTCTGGTAACAAATTTGGAAACACCGCAATATTCTACCCACGGGTAACTCACTGCACGTATCAGTGTTTTCACCACGGCTCTCTCAGTCTGCGACACGGGGTGGGTGAAAATGATCAACAAACTACAATCTTCAAAGGGCGCCAGTATTCTACTTCACCAGTCGTCGTGCAGCGATAAATTGGACCTACCTTACCGAATCCACATAAGGGTAAACTCTTACCTCGCAGAACGAACTTCAACGGTCCCAACAAAAACACAAACAAAGAAACAAGACACAATAAAACGCAACAAATTAAATAAATATCGAAAATAATTATATTGGTCAAAAGTAGGCAAACACCCTATATATAAATCAACAATCAATTAAATACAATATATACAATATCATATCACTCTCACATGTATATTATACACCCTGTATGTATATCCAATAAACATAAATATAAAAGATGTAACCAATGAAATGGTACACCCTGTATATAATTATAAATAATTGAATCAAAGGGAACATACTTGGGTGAAGCCCAAGTTGCCACGTTCATGAAACTTACAAAGTTTAAATAAAATTAGATTTTGGGAGACTCGAATGAAAGGAACCAAACTACGTTCCTTAAGTATGATGTAAGAAAACAAGGAGAAACAGTTCAGCGGATTAAACCCCTATATGACTGATCTGAATAAAATTACAAATCTAAATACAAATATAATAATATCCAAATGTTATATACCGCAATCCTAAGATTCCGCACGCTGGGGAAAAATTATGCAAGGTCTTGTACAATACAGCGTTTAAATACCCGAGACGCATTACCGGGAATTCGAGCAGCGACCAGAATAAAACCAAATCCGCATCCCTTTCTTGTAAAATAATTATTAAAGCAATGAATTACAATAATTTCCCAAATATCCAATCTTTAACAGCCGGGTCAATATACACTACGGCAAAATAGGCAAAAATGAAATGTAATGAAAACAGCAGACAGCAAAATGTAAACAATGAATTAACACAGACATAAGTGATTACTTCTGCTACACTGGCTGATAAATGACGGTAAATGATCTAAATAATTCGTTACTAAATACAATGATAACAGAAATATAAGGTTAAACTACAAAATTTTTAATTCACAAAACTCGTACAAACCAAATAACAGGCAGACCTTCTTCTAGGTTATACACGAGCAAAAATTGTGGACGACCCCACGTCCTTCAATTAACAAAGTTCCACTATCGAAGAGAACAAAGTTATAAATGCTAACCGGGGCTTCTAAAAGTGTCCAAACGGCTTGATCACAGCTATTCCGAAGGCTATCGTTCCCCCAGCTTTACGAAGACGACTTCTTCTACAGGAACGGCCAGGTAATTCAGGAAGGACGAATACGGCTTTGGAAACAGACAAACTCTTCTCTCGTCGAAGACCCCAGATAACGAAGATCGGCTACAGGGAAGCGGTCCACAGGCAGCTTCAGAAATACGGCCCCAAGTGCGTTTTTACACTACACCAAACCATGCGGCGACCGTAATTGATGGGTACTAGTAACGTAATTAATCGGGCAATAAAACCCTCGAGAATGTATTTAACCACCAAAATATTAAACAAAATAACGCAGAAATTCTCTTTCAGGACAGGATGATTAACTGAATTCGAAATATTCGCAGATATAAATCTTTATTTAATCAACCTCGCCAACATCACCAGCAAAACAGCTGCACCTCGTGAAAATCAAGAAGGAAGTCCTCCAGAATTTCCCCAACAGGAAACTCCCCCGCCTCATAAATCAAAATTTACAGCTACACTTACCAAATTATCTAAAATTCCCTAAATGTCAGGAAGCAAAGAAATTCAAAATCCAACAAGGTCATAAAGTGCGCACCGAAACTTAACACAAAAATGTACACATACGTTATTTCCATACTGGTTTTAAAATTTGATTTTATAGAAATAATTTGTGATGTATTGAAAGTTGCGAGTTTTTTCCCGCTAGCCAATACATTTTCCTACATTTTATGTTTAGCTCTTCTGTTTTCTTGTTTATATGCTTTTTCTATCGTAATCTGGCATTCAAGTTCATTCAAACAGACATAGATGTATTCGTATGTGGTATGTTGCTGTTGCTGTTGTTCATGAAGTTGATATGACTTGCTTTCATTTAGTTTGCTTCTCCATCGTTTCCACCTGAACACCTGGTTTTGGGCATGCTGTAGTGTTTCTGCCGTTTCTTCAGTTCCTTCACGTATAGCTAGTATTGCGGTGTCGTCTGCGAACGTGGCTATTGTTATCTTGTGGTGTACAATAGCTGTAGTATTGGTCCCAGTATACTGCCTTATGGTATCCCTGCTTTAATATGGTACAAGTCGGAGGATTCCTCTTCTTGCTTGATCCGGAATAGCCTGCTTGCGATGTCAGACTTCAGAGGTTCAGTAAATTGTTTAGGTAGATTTTTCGTAATTTATGATTCTACCTGGGATGACCTTCTCAAAAACCTGGGAAATATCTAAGAACATTGTTGAGCAGACTTTTTTCTCTTCAAGGTTTGTCTATATGGTTTTATTACCATGCGAACAAGCTCTACAGTTGAATGTTGGTTTCGGAATCCAAACTGGTGTGTTAGTATCAATTCTTTTCTTTCTATTATTGTTTTGAGCCTCTTGAGCAATAATTTTTTAAATAGCCTTGAAATTATCGGGTAGAATGAGATTGGTCGATAAGATGTTATTTCATTCAGCGGCATTCCTGGCTTCTGTACGATTATTACTCCAGGAGCTTTTTTGGATTTAGGTTTTCTTTCATTTCTTGTGGAATGACCAATTTTAATTGTTTCTTTTCTCTTCCAGCTTCTGCATCCAGTGCTTCATTTTGTACTTGTTCATTCTGTTGAAATATTTTTTCGAGGTGGTTTGTGAAGGCAGCTGCCTTCTGCTTGTTGTCTTCTGCTCAGTCGTTTTCTTAATGGTGGCACTATTGGGATAACGGTCGTTTTTTATTTCCTGTATACCCTTCTCAGCTATTGTGTGAGACGATTTAGTCTGGTTTTAACTATGGGGGCTTTGATTTGTTGCCATTTTCTCTTGGCTCTTCCTTTTTCAGCAACCAGCTTCTTGATTTCTTGGGGTAAAATAAATTAAAATTGCGCCTGGAAAATTATTGGTGGAGACAATTGCGCACCCTGCTGTCACTTTAACCCTGCTTGAGGTAGTTAGTAACGTGGCACACTAACCCAGGGAGACCGACATACAAGTGGGAACCGCGTCGTTGCTTAACTTTGAATACTATTTAACCAATACTCGTCCTTGTCCGCCATGCTGTTTCCATTTCTTGGGGTAATTGTTACCTATTGTGTCTGTTTTGAAGCAGTACCCTGTATTGTATGCCTAGTTATGTTTCAGGTGACCAGGTGTGTTGAAATACTAACGATGTTATGTTAATTAATGTTTTTTTTAGTAAATTCAAGCGCTTTACCTTTATTTGTTAGAACAGAACACAGAACACGGCAACAAATGTCTTTAAATATTCTTATACACAACTAAATACCCCAGAAGTCATTACATTATTTTAATCATTTTAGGATGAACTCAAAAACGTAAAAATACTAATCGCCTGTTCTCGCACCATTGAACCGCTCCGTATATCGTCATTTTGATTTTAATTGTACATACTTCTTATTTAAATAAAATTTTATTTAATTAGTGTATATAACTTAGAGCCTGGCGGGTTATGAACATTGCTTTGGCGTTTAAATAACAATTAACAGCACATAATCAAGTCGACAGCCATGATTTGAAATACTAATCGTCTATTCTGCGTATTCTGCGCACAGCACTCGAAACCTTAATCCCTTATTGGTATCCACCATCGCAATACGCGTCTCTTTAATTAATTCACGATCCAATAATCAAAGGAGCTAAATGAATAAACACTTGCAGATCAGTGGAGCAGCGGATATTAAAAATAATACAGAGCTGGTCAACCGTGATCTCGTCTGTGTTACAACCCTGTGATGTTAATCCGGGTTAGGTTCTGAAACGGTGGCACTCGTGTATTAATAAATCTGTACCACGTTGAACATGGGGATTTTTAATATACACGTTAAACTAGAATGTGAGTCTACTAACTGATGATTATAGATTATCGGATAGTTGGCGGGTCATTACAAACGTTCGAGTGTTTACACTACCTGTCTGTACCTACTCTTTCCCTAGCTAATATTAATAAAACGCAAAGTGTAAATTGAAAAATTTGTTTATTTACTATATACATAATTAAAAGCGGGGGATTTCATGGAAAATGAACAAATATTTGCAGAGCCTCTGCCATAGCTGGAAAATATTAGGAAATGCGACCAATATGTCTGTTGTGTAAAAAAGATAAATTATTTTGTAAAAAACCGCACTCGAATGCATGTACAATTACAGTATCTACAATTCCCTGTTATTCAAGCATTTTGGTGTCAGTGTATGCCAACATTTTTAAAAAGGAATATAATTTGATTGTTCAACTATTTCCCATGCTATTAAAGAAATGGAAATAAAAAAAACACAACAGAAAAAAAATAAAAGAAAATTTTGTATACAATGAAAGTTTGTTTAAAGCCTTGACGAAATTTAGCACTGAAAAATTAATTACATATCATCTTTATATTCGAAATTTTAACTATTTTTTTCAGTAACAAAATATCAATTTTAAAATGATGTTTTACTTTAATCGTGTATATTCTATAGATTTCAGAAGATTATCGTAATCTCAAAATTGTGTATTACTTTTTCGGAATGTATCCTACTGGAATCAAAAATTAGCCCAAGGCCCATGCGTCCATTGTTAAATTTATTATTCTATGTCTATATTTATTCTATATATGTTTATATCGTCCTATGTGTATACACACAGGAGGCGGCCGTGGGCTAGAGGTTAGCGCGTTAGAGTTTTACGCCGAAGGTCCTGGGTTCCATTCCAGTACCGGAACATCGGATTTTTGACGGCCGTTCTCACTCGCAAGGCATTGGCAAAGCAGCGAGGTATTCTGTCTAGTAAATCTTTTCTGGAGTAAAGTGTTTACACTTCCCGTGGTTCGGAGCCAACGTTAAGCTGTAGGTCCTCTATATCTGTGTTACTTGAAAACGCGATACACAGGGATAGGAGCGAAGATCGCTACGTCTCGTAAGAGATAAAGCTTTCTAAGAAGAAAAATGTGTATACATCTATCGTAAATGCCACTTGTAAGCTTGCCATACGAAATATATTGTACATTTCTATTTTTTTCGTTGGTAAACTGCTTTCTACTTGAGCGTGTTTGAATCTACATATGTAATATATTGAGATGCATTAAAACACATTGTTGCATGTGTATGGTGAGTGTATAATATAGTTTTTTGTATTATATTTGACCTATTACACAGGGTGTTTATTAAACACACGGCAAAAATTCAAAGAGATATTCCCTGGACTATTCTAAGAATATTTTGTCTTTTGATGATTTTTGAAAATCCGCTTTGTTTCAAAGATATAGGGCGAGAAAAATTTTCGACAAAACCAATAATTTTTAATAATATTCCGATTACTAAGAACGGCTGTTTTATCCACTAACAGCTGGCAAGTGCAGACATTGAAAAGAAAATCAGTTTAAACGTGGATTTCATTTGAATACATCTCGTGATTGATCATTTTGTATTTGTCGAATTTGTTGAGACTGATTGACGTTTGGCTGCTTGTCGTGTATTTTCTGTCTTTAATACTTAGACTTTTGTTAGCGAAGTCCTCTATCATGAATCGCTATACAAACGCCGAGATGACTGACATGCATTTCATTTATGGACTTGCTGATGGCAATTCATTACAAGCTAGGCGGTTGTACATTGAACGATTTCCTGATCGTAATGTTCCTGATAGAAAAACCTTCCAAAGTATTGAGCAACGTCTTCATGAAACAGGCACATTGAAACGAAGTGGAGGACCAGGAAGGGCAATGACAGTAAGAACGGTAGAAATAGAAGAGAATGTGCTGGACATGATAGAGGAAGATCCAGGTACTTCTACTCGAATAATGGCAAATACTTGGAATGTAAGTAATGGGACTGTTTGGAAAATTCTTAGGGACTATTTGTTGTACCCATACCACATACAACGCGTTCAGGCACTTCTTCCTGTTGATTTTCCTCCACGTATTGCATTCTGTCAATGGCTTGTGCACACATTGGTTCAAATCCCTCAACTACTGACGCTGATTGTTTTTACCGATGAAGCGAATTTCTCAAGAAATGCAATAAGGAATTTTCACAATAACCATGTGTGGGCTGAAGAAAATCCACATGAGGTACTTGAAGATCGTTTTCAACATCAGTTTTCGTTGAACGTTTTGGTATAGACTGTAGCAGCCAATTCCTTTACTTTTTTATGTAGGTTGAAGGTATCTTGTTTATTTTGGAGAATTTCTATTTCCTTGCATTTTTCAGAATAATACAGCTCCTTTGCTTCTCTTATTTGTCTTCGAATATATTTTTGTATTTGTTGATGGATGTCTCGGTTTTTATTTTGGTACATTCTCCTTTAATCCATTAGTTTTAACATCTCATCTATTATCCAATCTTCTCTCTTAGATCTTGTTTTTTTTCAGTAGTTCTTTATTTGGTTCAAGTACTGATTTTTTCAATACTTTCCATTGTTCTATGTTGTCTTTTATTTGATATGCAGGGTTTCTTACTTCTGCTAAATTTGCGTTTTTTTTTTTCGTTTCAGGGTTTGTTTTATTTCTATTGAATTCAATTGTTTGATATCAAGTCTATTATTGAATGTTTTTGTATTAACTTTTTTTAATTTGAGGCGAGATTTGGTTATAAGAGGATTGTGGTCCGAAGACACGTCTGTTCCAGGCATGTTTTCACTGATTTAATGGCATTTCTGTATGTTTCCTTTATCAGTATATAATCAATATTTGATTTCTGACGATGTTATTGTCGTTGTTTGCGGGAGGTTTCCAGGTATATAAACTTCGTTTAGGCGATTTAAAGAAGGTGTTTGTCATGAGGAGATTATTTTGTTGACAGAACTCTATTAAACGGTCTCCTCTTTCGTTACGATTTCCAAGTCCATGGAGTCCCACAATTTTTTCAAATTTACCTTGACTTACTTTTGCGTTAAGGTCGCCCATAATTACTGTAACATCACGTGCTGTTGTAGCACTTACTATGTTCTGTATGTCTGCATAGAAGCTCTCAATTTCCTCTTCTTTTTTATCTGCCGTGGGTGCATAGATCTGAATTAAATTGAATTTGCCATGATAAGTTAACAGTTGTAACATAATAACTCTTTCTGAGATTGGCATAAACCCCTTACTGATTTACTTATTTCTTTATCAAGCATAATTGCAACTTCATGTCTGTGTTGTGTATCTGTGCTTCCTGAGTAATACATCTTTGCAGTTCTTGTGGTTTATTCTCCTGAATTTGGCCATCTGGTTTCACAGATTCCTAGAATGTTTACTTTTAGCCTTGGCATTTCTTGTTTGATAGTGTGGGCTTTACCCGGTTCTTACATGCTGTTGCATTCCATGTAGCAATATTTATATCTGATTTGTTTATTTTTATAGATTTTATTTTTGTATATTGCAGGGGTTTCGCTGGCTGACGACCTGAGAAGCCCTGTATCTTCTTCCCCTGTCGGATCTTGGTATTCGAAGACCATGATCAGTATTTACCATTATTTCATTGTTATTAACCATTCTGATTAACTAGGAAGGGAAAATGTGGTGGTCATTTCAAGGGCTTCCACATCGCACATTCACAGCTACAGATCTGCCTGTGAATGTCTGGGTTCAAACCCATAATATATTTATAGGCATTACATAAAAAAATCATTTTAGTTGTATAAAGGATGACAAAAGTTTTATTTCATCCTTTATTTAAAATATAAGTAAAAAGACTTTAGACTTTATTATTACCATACATAATGTGCTTTTTATTCATCTCCTTCGTACTCCATTGTTTGGATAATAGTAGGGTTCGTACTATTCTTTTAAAAATACGTGTTCCCTCTCAGTTGAAACTAAAAAACCCGTTTTACCATGAGTATATTATCTTTTCACAAAACATGTAAACTGTCTGCTACACATTTTCGAAACAATTACAGAGTTCACATAGACATTATATTTCTGTTAAAATAAACTAATAATACGGTTACGAATCTAGTTAAGTTATGCTTATATGATTTTTTTAAATCTAACGTAAAATGTAAAAACTACAAGTACAGGTTACAAATACAAATTCCACATATAATTTCTTTAATAGAACTAATATAAGGATGTTTATATGATATAACAAATATTGCACATACACCCTAAATTAAATAATACTTTAGCAAAAAATCCATGTCAAAATTCAAAAATTAAGTCTTACAAGAAAAGCTTTGTTTTTTCCACTCATTCATACTACTGTCCTCCCTCCCCGTAACCGCTTTTGCATTACTTCAGGGGAGTGGGGCGTCCCTTACATACTAGCAGTTCGACCACGTAGCTGATCGGACCACATTTCACTATCACATCGACTTACAGCGCGTATTCGCACTGCCCCACCGAGGTTCCTTTTACAAGAAAAGCTCTCCCATGCAAAGTAGTGTACCAACTTAAAAGTAATTTGGAATATACAAGCTTTATATACGAATATTAAGCATTTCACCTGTTGAATAGTATCATCAACAACTCTGTTTATTCGGATAGGTCAAAAACGAAAGTAGTTCTAAATTTTGATCTGTATTTAAAATTAATTTACTAGCGTTTCATGTAAATTAGGTGTCAACCCGCGCTTTATAGTTCCGTTCAAAATATCTACAAATTTTTAAATTATCTGCACATTTCGAATTGGCTGACATAATTTCATTACAACGGTTCCTTTATCGCAAACAGAGGTAAACAACCATGAAATGATCACTTCCTCATCTGTCTTTACTTGTTTATTCTTACATGGACGGTTCCGAAAGCAAAACCTTTGACAAGCCGTGCGTGATTAGGGACGAGAGGATGGTGTTACGCTAAAAGGTTTCACAACAATATACCTACGCAGTAATTTAACTATTAGGTGCAATGAATAATTTTACTTGCGTTATTAGATGATCTAACCTTAGTCTCAATGAATACGTTTAGGTTTTCAATATTCTTTATCTACACTGCTCAACAAAATTAGGGGAACACTTTTTTGAGCGTCTATAAGATTTCCAGTAAATGATGGAAGCAGGATTTTTTCTTTGTTATATTATTCTCTAGACCTTTATTGACAAAGTGCAAAAAGAATTATGGTGATTCGTTTGCTCGTTTTCATCGTAGACGCCAAAATGTAAACATAGTCTCAAAACAAAGTGGTTTTTGACCACAAAGCAAACATCTGAAACTGATCAAATTAGTCATTGGACACAGCAAAACCGTCAGTTTTGACTTTTTCAATGCTTCTGAGTCCAAAATGCGTTATTTAAGTGAAATTGATTGCGAGGGCTGTTGCTTTGCTTGAAGATGGTCGATCTATGCGGTATGTAGCAAACCAGCTCCAATCGACACCATTTGTTATCTGCAGAGCTTGGCATTTGTACCAAGAAACGGGTAGATATTCCAGGAGAATTGGAAAAGGCCGTGAAGGAAAAACTACCCCTCGGTACGACCGGTATATTGTTAATTCTTCTCTTCGTCGACGAACTGCTACTGCTTGTGAACTACAAAATCTACTCCGAAATGCCACCTAGTGACAATTTCCGATCAGACGGTTAGAAGACGACTCAAAGAAGTCAACATGACTTCTCGCAGGCCTGTGCGAGCTCCTCGCTTGAGCAGAAATCACAAAGTTAGCCGTCCAAACTTTGCCCGCGAACATGTGCAATGGCAACTTCAACATTGGAGGTATGTGCTTTTTACAGACGAGTCGCGGTTTTGTCTAACTCGTTGCGATGGTCGTATACGAGCGTACAGACGTCCTGGAGAGCGATTCACTGCCGCGTGTATACAGGAACTGGACTTATTCTGAGCTGGATCGGTCTGGTGTAGGGTGGCATTAGTATAGACGATCACACAGACTTGGTTGTCGTTCCCCAACGTCTCAACGCACAAATTTATGTTGAGACGATTCTTTAAGAGCATGTTGTGCCATTTGGGAACAATTTCGGCGATGGCTTCATCTTGCAACAGGATAATTGTAGAGTTCATACCGCTAATTTAACAACAAACGTCCTCCAGGAACAAGAAATCGAAGTGATGGGGAGGCCAGCCATGAGTCCAGACTTAAATGCCATCGAACACGTTTGGGATTTATTCTACAGGCGCATTAGGAAGCGTTCTGCTGCATCCCAGACTCTTCCGGAGTTGCCTGAGGCCCTTATGGAAGAATGTCCAAATCTACCACAAGACATGTTAAGACGTCTTATTCGGAGCATGCCTCGACATTGCCAGGCTGTTATTGAAGTTAATGGAGGGCACACGCGTTACTAAAGCTTGGTATTCGGGCGTTAACAGAAGTTCCAATACATTTTAAGCGACAAAACACATTTCGATTTTGGTAGTCTTCTCAATAGTTTGGTGTTACTCAATAAACCGTTTAATTAGAGCATATTTGAAGTTTGTATCTTGTTAAGTAATGCTGAAAGAACAATATACTAAAGTTGATACTTGCGCCTGTCTTTAATTTGAATAAATATGCACTGCTAAAGAAGTGTTCCCCTAATTTTGTTGAGCAGTGTATTTAGTCATTTTAGATTCAAAATCCGTTGCTTTTGTACTTGTTCGTATGTGCCCCACTTTTAACGTTATAAATGGAGTAGAATAACTACATAAGATGTCAAAGCTGTGCAGCAAGTTCATATCTAATTAGATTAAACAATGAAATATTTAAACCTTTAATTCATTCTAGCAGACTACGCAAAATACACATAAAAACGTGGCTTCTTTCATTTTTAAACTAACATATGAGAGCCACAGCCGGCGAAATCGTATACGTTCGTTGCATACCTAAAGCAAATACCTTTCAATTTGGGGACCCGAACATTTTGTATTCAAAAGCTAATTAAGTCTTTGTGCACGCAGAGAGTTAAGTAAAGCCAGTAAAGCAGGATCAACACTAAATCAGACTCAAACGTTCGCGCTTTGCTAAATACACAAAATAACTCGAAACTTGTTAGGGATATAGGTATCAGTTACCCTTAAGTTTATTAGGTTTAGTTAATGAGAAATTCATAACAGGAGCCTGTTTCAGGTAATTACACCGTTAACATGTGTTACGAAAGGAAGTACAAAAGGCCCATTCTTGAATTTAATTAAATTCGATTAAAATAGTGCATCGTCATTGTAAAGCGGTTGACGTTATTTAAGTGAGCTAAGATAGGTTTGATTATCTTTCACTTACTTGTGACATACTCCTTCTGTTTCTATATTTTGTGCCTTCATAATTTGTAACATAACTTCTAGTTCGTTATTTTAATTGCCTCACCAGTTTATTAAAAACAAATACAGAAAGTTGTGCGAAATAAAATTAATCTTTAAAATGCACTCGCAATGTTTGTTACACATAAAGACAAAAATAGAAAATAATCAATGCATTACAAAAGAAACTCTTCCATGATGCATAATAATACCGTGTTTATTACCATCCAAGATTTGAGAGTCACTAATATTTGTTTCAAAAACATTTACATCAACAATATTTATAATATTTTATATTCATTAATTGTCTAATGCTACAAAATATATAAACTTAAGCTTCGAAAGACCGTCAAAATTCACATTTAAAGTTTGAAAAGTTTGAGGTCAGCGCGTTACACTTCTCACTGAAGGTCTGGAGTTCAATTCTCAGTACTGGATCATCGGATTTTTAACCGCAGATGTACCTCACAAGACAATGGCAAACCAGCGAGGTATCCTAGTAAATCTTCTCTGGAGTAGAAGTGTTCACATTTCTCGTGTCATTGGCATATCAAACATTATTTTTCTGGATATTACCTTTCATTATCTGTTAAAGATAAGTCTTGGGGAAGCCTGCGCTTAAACTTGGCATGTAATCTTTTTTGATCAATTTCATACTGCACAGCAATGACACTTTTATTTAGATATTTCATAAAATGATTTGTGAATTTATTTTCTTCGGGTGCTTTGTCTCTTACAATGCGCAGTGATCTTCTCTCTTATGCCTGTGAGGCACATTTTAGAGTACTACAAAGGTAGAGGGCCTACAGCTTACCGTGGACGCTGAACCATGGGAAGTATAATTACTTCTACTCGAGAAGATTTACTAGGCAGAATATCTCGCTGGTTTGCTATTGCCTTGCGAGAAGAACCGCCGTTAAAAATCCAATGTTCCGGAACGGGCAATTGAACCCCAGACCCTCAGCGTAGTAGCCTAACGCGCTAACCCCTAGCTCACGACCGCCTCAATTTCTTTATACATTCAATAATAGTTTAAAGCGGAGATTTTCTATTAATAGTGAGGTATAAAGACTTTATGCGATGGTAACATTCACTAATCTTTGTATTTGTGTGATATACTCAAATAAGGCGGGTGTCTAGATGTAATCCCAAATATTTCATGGCGGAGCTTTTGATGTGTCATTCTACTGGTGGTGGTTAATTACAATATGATACAGGGTGTGCCACGACATGTGGTCACTACTTCGTGTACGTAAAGGCAATATTTATTTTTATTTCAATTTAAATTCGCTATGAAGATTGTTCAAAATTGCCACCGTTGCTCTTGAGACACATTCTGGCTATTCTTAAGAGAGATCTGGTTGCCCTACGTAACATATCATTGTTATTCCGAATTAGTTCTGCTGCCTCAAAAATGCGTCTCTTAAGATCTCCAACAGTCTCTGATGGTGTTTGGTATACCATATCTTTTATATGGGTCTGCCAATGATAATCTAAACAAGTCCTCTACCAATTATACGTCCTTCAAACCGTTGATTCAAAAATTTTTCTACACGTAATTCAAAGTGCGCAGGGGAACCATCTTGCTGGTACCTCATACCAAATCTGATCGCCAGAGGTACATCATTTAGCAATCCTCCCAAATGATCTTCTAGAAAATTTAATATCTATTGGCGGTTAAATGGTTCCCAAAAACGAATGAACCAATGAACATGTTATCAATAGTTCCACACCAGATATTCACTGAAAATCTATGTTGATAATTTTATACTGTGATTTCGCATGGATTCCCCAAATCCCAAGAGTGGCTGTTCTTTCTGTTCATTAATCCATTCCTTGTAAATGTTGCCTCATCCGTGAATAAAATTCTATTACGTAGGTTTCGATTTTGAATGATCCAGCGTTAAAATTCCATATGACTAGCGAAATCTGTAGGTAAGAGGGCTGAACAGGCTGGATATGAAATGGATATAAATCGTGACGTTTTAATGTTCTCCAAACTCGCATTCATGGTACATTAACTTGTGGAAATACACGATGAACAGAGATCCTGGGATTATTATCAATTTCTCGCAGTATATTGTCCTTATTATCTAGTACGTTCTGTATTCGATACTCATTTAACGGTTTCGCGAAAGTTCCATGTTCACGTAGGTGGTTGTGCTCTCGGTGGAAAACTCGTCGGTCTCGTAATCACCGATTTGGAAGTCTCAACCCATATTCTCAAGCAACTGCTACTAAGTTTTCATCACAAAACGGTAGATGTAATGGATATCGGAGTACTCTCGCGTTGTAAAAGTAAATAATATAAACACTGTTAATAAGCGCAAGCAGAGCAATCAACTTAAACCTGCTTTACTGTTTGACATACAATTAATATCATTTCCATAGTAAAGTAGACAGTTTGTATGGAATATCACTTAATATCATTTATTGTTTCGGCTGCTTTCGTATTTAACGAAAACAGTCCATAACTTCTTTAATAGACGATTTAGAAAAAATGACCACTCTTTAGTTTGGGGTTCATTTCACCCCTCCTAGACGTAGATGAAGTAGTGACCTTACGTCATGGGATACCCTGTATACAACATTAATCCTTCTAAGGGAGAATATTTTTGCTTGACAGTTTACATTATTGATTTATATTTTCTAGTTGGTCAGCTATATACTTATTTAGTACGTCATCCCTTGAAAATAGTTTAAAGCTCTTTGGAGATCGTATAAAGCGCAGTGGCATCTGAGATCATTGATAATTTTGCATCAATTTTTAAAAATTATTTTATGTCTACGAATCAAGCTTCGTTAATTACATTTCTAGGCTTTTCTGGTCTGTATGCCCTCATAAAGGTATGAGCAAACGTTAAAATCCTTTCGTAGAGACATTGCTTAATATATCATGAATCTGGACCACTCTCTATATTTGTGATTGTTTTATACTCAAAAGATTGTAAATACAATCTTTAAGGATCATCTAATAATTTTAATTTCACCACATTTGTATTAATGCATGTCCGATATGTGGGTGTTAACAAGTGGTTTCGGAAATATAAATAATTACATACGGACATCGGTACAAACATCATATATACAGTGCGGTCGTAAAATGTTTCCCCCCCCCCTACTAACTTTTGAACGACTTGCTATTTCTTCACAAAACTTTGTATGTTTTAATGGGAGGCTAAATACTACTTAATAGTACATATTTAAGTTTTTTAGTTTTCAAAATGGCAGCTAGGCGCCATCTTGACCTATTTGTTGGAAAAAAGAAGGCACCCGGAAAATTTTGCGATTTGCGGTCCAGATATGTTGTTGGTCTCGTCGAGGACAACAACTTCTCCTTATGGCACTTTCCCGTAGCTCGTACCATTCGACCCCAGGGGCGTCCAAAATCGAAACATGAATCGACGTCTAGCACGTGTCCACGTCATCGCAGCAGGTCGGTCGCGAGCTCAATCTGTTCACATAGGTACGGCACATCGACGGCCGGTTTTAACATCAATGAAGGGGGCGCGGGGGACGCCGGCTAGGTTTGTACGCTGTTTGTAAGTAGTTCAAAAGTTAGTAGGGGGAAGGACGTTTTACAACTGCACTGTATGTCTCAAGCAAATTAGGAAAATAACTTTCTACTAAGCAAATACTACATGCCTGGACAAATATCTTGAAGTATTAATCAATTTGTAATCGACTAGGCTTCTAATATTTAACCAGATGGGTTCTATCTGACTGAATTCTTGTAAGGCAAATATATTTGTATTATGGAGCACAAGTACTATATTGTGAGTTCCGTTTGCGACGAGCGAATGTACGGACGTGCTTTGGGCTCTCTCGGGCAAAATTGCTTAGCGAGACGTGCTCAAGAATTATTTCTGTGTGAGTGAAGTGAGGGTGTATGAACAATCAAGTGAACCTGCGACCACCTTCTTTATCGGCTGACCGATCAAAGGTGAAAGGTTAGCGGTCAACAAGAAAACAGCGAAAAAAATATCAAGAACGAGGGAGAGAAGTAGAGAAAAGTTAAGTGATCAAGTAGTCTGGTATTGTAGTCCAGTCGGATCTAATATACAAGCACGGGGCAAGAACACATAGGTGGATAAACGGGACAGGGAAATCAAAATGGGAGATCTTGTAACAAGTGCATGAAAGTTAGTTCAGGCTTCCAGGGACGGCTCTTGGGAACAGAACAGGGGTAGACAGTAGGTAGAAACGCTTGCGGGACTACAATAGAAAGACGGTCGACAAATAAGCAGTCTTAACTAAAAACCGAATTCTTGAAATAAGACCATAAATTTCAATCGAGGATTATACTATTTGATTAGGGCCAAATTTCCAAGAAAAGTAAGGGGTACTTTCAGTAAATAAGTCGATTTTGAACGCATGCAAGATAGTAAACATCTCTTGATATTAATAGAGTGTTAACCTATTGCATTTTATCGAGTATCAGATAGCGTGCACAAATTCGCACTGTGGTTCAGTAAATAAGCAGCACAAGTAGTAAATAAGTCGGTTTGAACGCATGGAAGATAGTAAAATTTAATTTTTGATATTAATAGCGTGATAATCTACTGCATTTCATCGAGTATCAGATAGTGTTCACAAATTCGCAATGCAGCTCAGTTAATAAGCAGCACAAGTAGTAAATAAGTTAATTTTGAACGCATGCAAAATAGTAAAACTTGACTTTTGCTATTCGTTGCATGTAAATCTACTGTATTTCATTGTGAATAAGACAGAGTCTAAAAATTCGCAGTGTTGTGTAGTTAATAAGCGGAAAAGTAGTAAATACGTCGATTTTGAACTCTAGCAATTAAGTAAAATTTGATTTTGGATTTTTATTGCGTGTAAATTTACTGCATTTCATGCAATTTCTGCAATCAGATAGTGTTCATAAATTAGCACTGTTTAAGGAAATTGTAACCTCTTAACGTAATAAATAAGTTGTAAACGTTAATCTCATTTAATCTAATTTTATTTATTTAATCTTATTTTATTTTATATTAATTTTAATTTAATTCAGAGACCCGCAAATTAGGTAGGTCGGATATCTAACATTACGGGGTGCGGTCAAGCAGAACCAGTAATATTAGAAGGTAGGAAGATACACACGGAAGACTACACAACAACAAACCCACGGCACTTATTAAAAGCAGGAAACACAATACCGGACATGGAACAGGAAACAGTATTTACGTACAGACACAAACTGAAGGTGCGGAAAATTCCAGGAGATGGAAACTGTTTATTCACCTCGATAGCAGATCAACACACAGGGGGCACAGCACCGCGGGAACAGGTCAAACAGGAAGATTTCAACTTAAAAAAAAATCGTGTCATTCATCGAAGAAAATCTACACAATTTCCAATTGCAACTGGAGGAAAATGTAGGAAACCTGGCTCTGCACTACAATCATCTGGCACATGCCTACGGGCCAGCACTACAAATAGAAGTATGGAAAAGAAAATACTCAAACTCTTTCAACTAACCACGGGGGAAGAAAACACTTCGACGGCACAAGGAATTCTAGGAGGGAAAACAATAACTAAACGGCTCACTACATCAAGAATTAAATACTGGACACATATTCTAAGAAGACCTGCCAACCATTCTCTACAGCAAGCTTATGCCCTGGAAACAGAAGAAAAGAAGATCGGAAGACCATGCTACACGTGGAATACATCATTGGAGAGGGACATCCAAAACACCGACATACCTAAAGATACATGGGAGGACTGGGCACGAAGAAAAGAGGATATCCGAAGAGAGGTAAGAAGAGTATACGCACTGATTGAAGAATCTGATCAAGAATCGACTGAAGAAGAACAGGATAACGAAGAATAAGAAGCAGTAAAAGGGCGAGGAAGGGGAAACAAAGAAGAAGGAATGAAACAAGTACCAGTGGGAAGGAAAACGATGGACTTCTAGCCGACAACTGCAGAGGGGAAGCAGCGAAAAGAAGGAAGAAGAATCGAGAGTCGATATTAAAATTAAGCGGAAATAGTACGATTGGGGGTTAATATTAAACTATTAGTTATTAGGAAACTAAAATAGGTGGAATTTGTTACCTTAGAACAATAGATAGATAAGAGATACGAACAATGTGAAACTTTGATACCAAAGTTTGTTAGGATCAAATGTATAATCGCATAACGGTCCCGGTTACGTACTCAAAATCCCACTGATGCGTAGTCTACTAACTACCCGGTGTTGCAGCAGCGGTGCCTTGCGGTATACATTGCAGGCATGCTAACGCGGTGCAACACCCCACCCTATCCCATAAATTCCATCCCACCTACTGGCATGAGGTGGGCCTGGGTAATCCAGGAGTGATCCTCGAGTCAGCTTCATGCCAAATGATGATGATGGTGATTATGGAGCACAAGTACTATATTGTGAATTCAGGGTAGAGTAAATAGGTTTTATCATCACTATAATGTTTATAATCTTCGTGAGTAAAAATAGGTTTGGTTGAGTTCGGTTAAAGAAACTAATATGAATTAGATTTAATAAATTCAAAACTACATTGATAATCAATAAATACAAAACGCGATCTCGCTCTTTCAAATCAACAATCAGCAATCGTTTCATAACCAACCACTGAAAAGCATAAACTAAAATCATTACAGACGTTCCTCCAAACGACAACCTTTACCTTGAAAGTTTACTTGGTTTGGAGATATAGATAAGTGCAGAATATTCGTACAATTAATTCGTGTCGTGTAGACCGACAAATTATGTTCAGAACGCTTACAACTTCTTAAATTTATTCAAAAATGTGGTTTACAAATGTCAAATAAAGACACAATTTATAATTTTAAGAATATCGTCAGCTGTTTAGATATTACAGTAGTTGTGATCATTATTAAAACAACGTCGAGAAAACATCCTTCACGTGTTTACTTAAAAGCTCTCTGGTCCCATTATTATAAAAAATTAAAAATATTGGCTTATTTTCTTGTTTTAGCTTGAACACTTCCATTTTAACTAATTGGTTGATCGGAAAGCTACACAGTAAACAATTTTGTGTTATTAGATAGATAACTCCCTACATCGCATCCCTTATAAAAAGCCGCTGTGCGACTGTAAAAGTGTCACTGAAAAAGTAAAATACGCATTGTCAATTCAGTTAGTTTCTAAAAATTGCCATACAATATTGCAACGCCGTTTTATGGAGGAAATAAACCAAAGGTCGTATAATACTGAGCATACGGGGTTTGATAAAACGTATCTGCCTGAAATTTTCCGTATAATATTCAATGTTGTTTGGCGATTCAGAGCGTTCTGTGCTATAAACTGTCAAGCAACCCGCAGAGACGGAAATAACATACTCCTACCTGTAAACTCAAAATCAATAGATGTTTGAGAACCGGAGCGGATCCATGCGTATGGTAGTTTGCTATTTATTTATTCCTAAGATTCGGTTTATTACTGTTTCTATCGTAAAATAGCAATGTTACTGTAGAAAGGATAATACGGTTTAAGAAAATCATATTTTTGTTCGCCCGACTACTGTATTTCTTTATGTAAATTTTTCTAAAATATACTGTATCCATACAATTACAAAGCAACAAGCCACTTTGAAAAACCGGCTTTTCGCTTCTGTTGTAGGTTGCAGTATTTTTACTAAACAAAAGGTGAATAATTCTACAAAGGGTGTTTGTAAATATTTTCTCCTTATTCATTGTTCTACTAAAATGTGGTATATGTTGTAATTGTAATATGCACACATCAATTTACAAAAGGAAATAGCAACAACAACAATAATAGTACTAATATGAGGGCGAGTTCACCATACCACAGTAGGAAAGAAAATTCATATAAATTTTAGTCCGAAAATGCATTCTAAAGTGAGATTTGTCCGATCACTTTTCTGCATATAATTATGGTAATAGTTGAACCAATCATTTAAAATTTTATATGCATACGTTACTCATCAAGGTTGCGGGGTATACTTGTTAAAATAAAACTAGGCTCTAAGCCGCAACTTTGATGAGTAATGCATGCACATAAAATTTTAAATATTATATGCAGAAAAGTGATCGGACAAATCTCACTTTAGAATGCTGTAACTCTCTCTCAAAGTTGACCAACGAATAGGTGTTAGGCATGCTGTGTGGACGAATTAAATAAAATATTGTAGAGAAAATGTATGCTAACAGTATTACCAATAAATAAACTAAAAGAAGAAGAACGAGAAGGAAAAATAAAAAGAGGAAATGGTGGAAGGAGTGGAAGAAAAAGTAAAAAAGGAAGTGGAAGAGAAAGCAGACGTACAAGTGGAAGAAGAAAAGGAAGTAGAAGGTCAAGGAGAAGAGGAAGAGAAAGCGGAAAAGAACAGGAAGTAGAAGAGAAAGAGAAGTACAAGATAAAGTAAAGAAGGAAGTGGAAGTGAAAGGAGAAATAAAAGAAAAATTATAGGAGGAAAAGCATGTAGAATAGCAGAATAAGTGGAATAGTCCGAGGAAGATAAAGTAGGAAAGTCATCGTAGGTTTATTTCCTACAAGCGGGCGGGCGGTTGTAGGGGTCAGCCGGGTACGCATCGGAACCCTCAGGTCTTCTTCAGATAGTAAAGGGAATATATATAATGGAAATTCGTGGATGATACTGTCTCAGCATTTACCTATACGACCTAGAAAAACCACGAAATACCTGAGTTAGGACAGACGGCCCGGGGGTTCCAACCTTAGCTTTGCAAATAGAAGGTAAACGCTCTGCCGCTGAGCCACATTCCTCTGGAGAGAAAATAGAGAAGGAAGTGGAAAAAAGAGTAGCAAAAAAAGAAAAAGAGTGAGGGGATGGGAAATTGAGGTCGTAGAAGAGGTGGTATAGAAGGAAGAGCAAAATGGAAGTAATCAGAATGAATCCTTCTTTAATTCAACATGGGTTTAGTGTATTTAATAGTGAAACTTTTATTATTTACTTTTACCAAATCTGATAAAATTTTTGTTAATAATATTTTCAGTTCATAATTTGGAGACGAAATTCGCTAAACAATAAATATTCAATTATTTCGTTGTATGGTCGATGTATACTGTTATTGTAGGTCACAAAATTAATTAATTATTATTGAAATCTCATTGGAATCGTCGTGGTTTTCGAGATATTGACAAAAATATTAAATTAATCCCAATATTTTAGTGTTATATGTTTATATTTCACATAATTCTCGTGCAAACGATTGAAATAATAAATGTTTCTATGGAAATAAATAAACTAAATAAAGGTATTTATTTACGATTAAAGCTTCTATAGCCGCTTTAGGCCCATCGGTTTAAGTACAGCAAGGCTAAGCTACTTCGAGCACCTCAACAATAGGGTTCCGCGAGTTACCGTGTTGGTTTATAATCGTGCTTCCTAGTGTATGATGTATGTGTGAGTACGTGTAGAGCCTTGCTAACTCTCTAGTGGGGCCATAACGTGAGGAGTGCCAATACTTTGATCTCCAATGGCAAATAGAGACCAGGACCTAGTACCGACCACATAGGGGTTCACTTGGTTGGGTCGCATTCGGTAGATGGAGAGAAATCTTTAAAAGTAACATAGACCAAACATTAAAGACGAAGTTATACAATCAAAATATACTCCCTGTTCTAACTTATGCAGCAGAGACGTGGACGTTAACAGCAAAAAATATGCATAATCTGAGAGTAGCGCAAAGAGGAATGGAGCGGGCAATGCTGAGAATCAGTTTAAGGGATAGGATGACAAATACATGGATTCGAAATAAAACGAAATTAAGAGATGTAATAGAACAGATATTTAAATTGAAATGGCAGTGGACATATTCCCATTGGAAAGGCCTACGTCCAACAACGGACTGAAACAGGCAGATGATGATGTCGTAATTTACCGGTATTCCACAGTCCCAGATTGTTTTCTATGGAGATATTGAAACACAGAGTTAACCAAGGCAGCTTCTCAGAAATTGCGTCTACCCACAACAATTTTCTAGAAGAACTGAGGGGTATTATAGAGGGTTACAAGAATAAGTTTCAAATAATGAAGCGCATATGTCAAAAGTAATCTTGTAAAAATAATTCTATATTAATACAATATGTTATAGATTCTGGTATTTTTAACACTGCTTCTAAACTGTTATTTATATTTTTTTGGGTATATTTTCGTCTAAAATTGTTGATTAACTAACAGATGTTACTAGGGTAAACGGAAATTACGCACTATTAGAAGGTTCCTTGGAATATTTTTGTAACATCGCGTTCAAACTCGCATACATTGACTATTGACAGCACTGTTACGTTGAGGAGGGTGAGCAGCTATAACACTAGAAATCAATATTAGTTAAATTATTTATATGTTGTAAAAGCTGATAGCTTTTAATTGTGTTTATTAAATATTTAGTCAATTTTTACAGGCTAAAATTTTTCATAGTGGTAGTAATTATAAAATATATTCTTAAATTGATGCCTATGATTGACATTTTAATTTTTCTATAATACCTTTACTGTGTACTGGTACTAAATATACTGGTAAACTTCAGAAATGCTCAGTTCGGTAGTATCTTTAAAAAATAGTAAGCAATCTGTGTGGAGATGCAGTAGTGTTCCCTTCTTCCAACCTTTCTCCCTTCTGTTATAGTTACAATGCTGTATCTTTTATGTTTTGCATTTTTTGTATGCTATCTTAATGTTTCATTTAATGAAACATCCTGTGTATTGGAATGTGTTTGTATTCATGTAACGGCTTTTTTTGAATGATACACACGTATTGTAACTTTTAGGATGATGGAATAGTATATTCTGTAACGAGGTTGGAATGGAAATTCGATGCGAGTGGAATATTCCGAACGCGAGCCGAAGGCGAGCGTGAGGAACCACGAGCATCGAATTTCCACTCCAACCGAGTACCAGACTATACTTTCTCCACGACCACAAGATATGAAATAAATACAAGAAAATTAATAAAATTCGGAACAAGATGAACGAACATATTGCAAAATTATGACGTCTCAAGTCAATTGTTAGTCAAGGATTCCAAAACTAACTGTATTTTTTGTCATACTGTTATGGAATATTCATTTCATAACTAGTGATGGAATGAAATACATGCAAAATGCATAAACCGGAAAGTGTTTTAGAATATTTCTTCAATAACAAGAGTTAGAATGTTAACTTTCTATTATCAAAATTGATTTCAAAATTGTGAAATTCCGTAGTTGTCGTGAAGAAAGTATATTTAAGTAATCAAATACCACTTGGAATGATTTTTACCAATTTTTCTTTTTTAGAGACTTTATGATTCTAATCACGTACGAAAAAAATTGAACACTAATGTTATTTGAGAGGTTACTAAACTGCCTCAAAATTAGCATTTTCTGTTGTGACCGTGGTTATGTTAATAAGTCACCTTATACTTGCGGTTTTTAATAACTTGTAACCAACATATCCAAGACTTAAAAAAAACATCAAGAAATCACAAGAACTTGTGATAAAAATAACCAAAATTCCGGAAAAAATACGGTAAAATCTGCTATTACGGCGTATGTGGAATTAAATTACTGACATTTTTTCACCTTAATACGAACTACCATTCTTTAAGAACAGAATACACACAACCCCATTCTTAAAACTATCTGATTTTTTCACAATTAGAACAATGCCCAGTTTCTGATACCAATTTACAAGTATATTATACGTATTGTCTTTCACATTCCTTGCATTTTGGTTCCCAGCTTTCAGGTAGATGGCCCTAAGCCCCGTGGCGAACAGAGAAACAAGAATAATGATTTCTTGAGGTATAATAACTTGTGGATGCCAGGTCATTTTAGGATCTATTTAAACCCTAATTTACCTAGTATTTTTTTTTAATTTTAGTGCAGGAGTCTTCTTTATATCGATTCACAAACATTTAAGTATCGTTTTTGTTTCTTGTTCTATTTTGTTGTTCGTCGTTCGTTGTTTTGGAAAAGTAACAATCCAAGCCTAATTTCCACTGAAGAAAAATGTACAATTTAATGTAGAAAGTAAATGAAATCAAACGCAGAAGTATAAATCTCAGTTTAAAAATTTGGAAATTAAGTGTATGTATTTAGATCTTCATTTCTACTCAAAACTTTGTTAGATAACTCTAATTTCTATACGTATTTTTTGAGAAACAGAATCGTAGCTTAACGGACTCGTTTTGAAAACATATCCTAATGTACACCAACTTTTCACTACTGGGTCAGATTTCATCCATTTTTCATACCCACTTATACATTTTTCTTGGCAGGTAATTAGAATTGGTCTGTTAGCTTCCTAAAACAACGAACAACAAGAAGCAAAAAAGTTATTTACATTTGAATGGTTCGATGTTAATAACTTTGACGGCCCATATCTCCGTACAGGTGAAAAAATTACCAGGTGTTTTAGGCATTAAAAACCTCAGCTATACGTGCTTACGGTTTTCGCACATGTTTAGAATCACCCCGCATGTTATATTATATAAATATTTCCATAGTTCTGCTCCTTACAGTAATTCTCAATTCCTGCAATAGATGATATTTATTGTTTAGTGTTCTTCTCCTTTAGAGATTTGCGACCTGTTCCTTTCAATCTAATTATAAATGAAAATTCATAATGTATATCATTGTTTTTATTGATTTCTAAAACGATTACAGCTTTATTAGCAAAGAAATGAGCTGTGTCGATAAAAGTTTTTATAATTTTACATGTACCATATTTATAGCTATTATGAGAGTACCGCTTTCATTAAAAATTAAAATACCTATTGTTACACTGTGTTTTGAACAATGATAAATTTCTAGTTCTATGTATAATAAGATGCGCATATATTTTATGTGGGAAGCGGACGTTTTGGTGCAGACCCGGTTCGGCGCAGACCCGTTTGGGCGCAGACCCGTTTGGGCGCAGACCCGTTTGGGCGCAGAGGCGGTTGACCGTTACATCGTTTGGGCACAAGGACAGTTTGGGTCAGACTCGTTTAGGTGCAAACGTGGCTGGGCGCAAATGTATGTTAAAGTTTAAAATATTAAAAATCAATCGCAAAGAGTGACGAATTTGTTTGAATGTTCAGTAATGTGTTTATATTTGTGTGATTTTGAGACGGTCGTTTTAACGAATTATTAGTATATAACAGAAAAATTATTTACTTAAGGATTAGAAAATATTGTTAAGCTGGCGGGAAGATTACTTAACCGTGATACAACCGCTTTCTAAAGAATATGGTCAGGTATCTCTGTGTTTCTCTTTTATTTAAATTATTGATTCGAATATCTATCTGCATAATTTATGAGAAACACGAATATCATAATTTTATAGGAAGCTAAAATCGACCTTAGTTTTTCGTAAACCTTATACTTGTTATCAAATAGCAGCATTTAAGAAGGCGGATCTACCAAATTAAACTATGAACTCTCGCTTTTTATCAAATATAGTTTTAACCTTAACATCGTGTTTTCTAATTGATCTATAATTAATAAAGGTATAAGTAATAAGTATCCGTGAAGGGGAAACTATCAAATAAATACATTAGGTAGAACATTATTTTGAAAGCTTTTGATGTAATACCATTTTACTTTTATACTAATTTAAGGGAAAGTAATAACACAATAAGATTAAAAAATTTTACGTAACCAATTTTAAACTAGCTGTACTTAAAACACAAAAGGAAGAGCACATTGCTGAAACTTGCTTATTAATTTGAAACGTTCTTTGTCTATGGTAGATATTAAAAGTGGAAAATTCGTGCGCGTACACTTATAAACTTATATACCTACTAACCTTATATTGGCTAACCAAAAGATGACTTGTTCTCGCCCACTAATTATGATTTGCAGCAGTTGAAGAGTTGTTATTGTGAACAGTGATGTATTATTTTGAAGGTCTTTGAATAAATATTGTAAAAAAATGTTTGCTAAGTTGTGGCAATCCAAGACAGTGGACTGACAATTTCAATTGAAGATATCAGAATAGATAGAATCAGCGTACATATCGGAGGGAAATTTAATATTCTATATTGGATTCCATTCGGAAGATTTAAAGACGTACGGAAAATTTAAAATTTCAAACCTTATTGATTTTTTAAACCAGAAAAAGCAGACAGGGGTTAGGCAACCCACTGTAATAAGTAAAATTACCATTAAACATAAAATTGTTTGGTCCAATATTAAGTTCGCGAAAACTAGTTTGTAATTTTGCTGGATACTTTATTGTAATGCCTCGTGGTAGAACGAGACTCGTACGTATTTATTTTTTAACAAAAGTGTCCCGTATGATTTTTACAAGGCAATTTGTTTATTTTTGGCAACTTGCTTAACACTAATAGCCACAAGGGTTTCCTAATGGGCGCATCTCAGTTCGACCAGTTTATTCGGCAGGTGGTCCATAAATTCCGATAAATCTAACTAACTATTCGATCACTAGTTTCGTTCCTAGGGATTAGCACAAGTAGAGGTATATGTAAATAGAAAATTAGATAATACAATCATAACGGTTATAACGGTCATAAAGGTTAACATGTTTTCATTATACAATTAGTAAATAATAAGAAAAATAGTTTAGATATTAATTAGTAGGCAAATAATTATAACAAATAGATTTAAGAAATAAGATTTTGCATCCAACACATTGTTATCAGTGTCAAAAGTATATTCAATATTTGACATTTCGACGCGGGAAGCATTACCATCACTGTCAGGGCAAAGAAAATCATCTGGCAATGAACTCTTCTGGACCACAGAATTACAGCTGAACGATATAATACTAGCAACATCGGAAGATCCTAATGACATATCGGTTTTAGTGTCGGTCGCAATGTCTTTCGGCGCCCTCTCTAAATTAGCAAGCGCTTTCCAGCTCCTGCGTCGAATTATTTGTTTATAGGTTTTACGGAACAACGGTTTGTTTTAATTTCAAAACCGTTGGTATAGAGGGTGAACCTAATAAAACTATGCACTTTGAATATCTCATTTCTTTGAAGTAGTAAAGATTCTAAGCAGAAGCAATTTTTAAAATGTTAATTAAGGTGAGTTTTATGTGAAAATGGCTTCCACTGTTTTTTAATTATTTACTTTGCAAAATTTTGTTCAGATCAACAATCTACATGTAAAGTTAAAAATTTTTGGAAAGCAACTGTCGAATATAAAATTTCATGAGGCTGGGAATTAGTCTACCACGGTTTAAATTTAACCCAGTAAGTATATCATATAATAATAAAGACGATTTTCACTAATTCTTCAATAGACTGCTCAAAATACTTTTAAAATATTTGTCTAAATGGAATAAAAATAATTGTATTAAAATGTTATTTTTTACTTTGTCTTGGTATAGATAATCGCAAATTACCTTTCGCCATTATAAATTACGGTTGTATTGAAATTGTATTAAATCACTAACAATACAGCGCCTATCACTACCACTAATGAATATAACTGCACAAATAGAAACCATTCCGTTGTTTTTTTGACAGCCAGAGAAATTCAAACTGGCTCATTAAAAACGTTCAACTACAATTTAAATTTCGTTCTAATAGCTTTTCTCTGTTATAATATTAATAAGCACGCTAAATCGATTTGAAAAATAGTTTACCCTGTATACAAACAAAATCTGCCATACAAAGTAGACCGTACTAAAGACTCCAGTTCCGCAGCTTAGCCATAAATATATTTACTCGTTATCCCAGAAATAAGAATGGGCACGTAAAATTCCTTAGGCGACAAATATAGATAAAGAGATAACAGGGTTATAAACCGTTCTCGACATCATGCATTGCGTTTTAGAAAGTAAGAATTGTAATGGGGTAGGTGTTACAAGTTGCCTACATTGATTTCTAAAAGGCGCAAACAAGAAATCCGTCAGCTGTCCTAAGGGACCTTAATATTATTTTATAAAGGTATAATAGGTTTAGAGATAGTTCTCAACGTCATTTGCAGTGATGTCAAACAATTGTAAAATCGCACTTTAAAAGTTATTCTTTCGTCCTATTGTGCAAATAGATTTTTTACCTCTTTGTATGTACGTATAAAAGTTTGTTAAAATTCACATTAAATGTAATCAGAAAACAAACCATAACCGAATAAAGCCGAATTACTTAGTAAAATGGACTTCGTCTAAACGAATTATAATAGTTAAACTCAGTTACAAGCACCATGAAGTTATCAATTTAATTAAGAGTTACGCAAAGCTAATGCCCCGGCAAATAGCATTCCTATACGTATTATTGAGATGGCGACAAATGTAATGAACATTACATAGATGACCGAGAATAAATAACGTGAAAGTAAATTGCAAATTTTGCATCAACGGTGATGTAAACGTTATTTATGTTACGAAATTGTTAAAGCTATCGGTAGCGGAAAAACATTACCATCATAAGTAATGTTTTCATGCAATACTTTAAGTAGGACCATGCATTTTGTAGATAATTTGAGAATAATTAGGCAAGATAATTAAATACACAATGATCAATATATTTTAGTTACTAAAAATACCCGTCAAAGGTTATCTAATTAATAAGGGACTACGGTTGAAATTCTTATTCAGAAAAATGTCTTTTAGTAATTTGCTTAAAACATGAAAGGGTAGGTTTGAAATTATAAAACATCAATTATGAACAAGACGAGCAACTTAAGAATAAAAGTATGTCGTTTCACGGTAGGCACGCTAAAACGTCAGCTCTGAAAGAGCCCTTAAAACACTGTCGGTTTGGATGAAACAAAGTGGCAGGATGTAAATTACTGAAGTGTGCATTTACCCCCAAATCAAGGACAGCGAAATTTTAAAAATGCCAAAGCAGCAAACAGAAATTAAATTGAAGAGGTTTATCAAATGTATCGATTTGTAAGGGTGATTTATATCCTTTTTCAGATATTGTTTGGCCCGCATCATTAGAATCTTATGAACTGCTTTTTCTAGACTAAATTAAGCGTTAACAAATCATTTATTCCTAATATATCAGACCACATAACGTTTTCACAGTGTTTAGATGATTTCATAAGTGGACCGTGACAACAAAACTATTGTATCCCTATTTATTTTTCTATTTCCATTTTCTCATACTACCGGTATGCGAATTTATAGCTATTGCGAAAATTTTGAGAAATATAGAGGTTTTGGACGTCCAAGAGCCCAAAAAAGTGAATTTTACTCAATATCAATGTGTGTATGTGTTCCGCGTACATGGTATAGCGACCATTCATTGAATCACATTTGTTTTCGATTCTATATGATACCGGACCGATAAGGGACGCCCGCACCCCCTTGAAGTAATACGAAAGCAGTTTCCAGGAGGGGGTGATGGAGGAGTATGGTAGTATGAATGAACGAGAAAAAAAGGATGTCTTAACGCAAATCGAATAATTTTTTGCTAAACTTTAGCTTCATAACTAAGGCCGCTACGACTGTTTTGCTAATTATGACTACAACAGTCGGAAATTCATTTTTTTTTCATTTTATAATCGTGATCCTCGTTTGTACCGCATGAACAGGGTCGAAGACTCGGTAATTCAAAAAATTAAATTCTAAAATAATTTAGACGTTCTTGTACAGAAACCAATTATAAAAATAGCGCTGTTTCAAAGTTTTTAAAACTTTTTAAAAGTTACGACGACCTTACAAATTCATTTTTACATATTAAGCAAGCTCGTTTCTAAGATTTTCTGAACATTTTTGCAAATTTATATGTTCATGTCGTGTTACTTAAAATCATAGTGTGAACAAAAATATGTTGTATATGGTCCACACTATTATATTGTTGCGAAATCTGGACAATAAAACAGGACACTGAACAACGAGTGCAGGTATTCGAACCATAGTTATATTGAAGAATTCTATGGATCCCATGGATCGATCGAATGACAAATGAGGAAGTACTTAACAAGATAGGCACACGGCCCCATCTAGCGCAATTAGTTAAGAAACGTAAAACACAGTACTTCGGTCATATTGTTACGAACCCAATATCCAAAATTCTAAATTAAATTATTATTGCTTCATAGCTGTTGTAATGTGATTTCAATTACTTGCATACACATTTATGTTGCACACAGCGATGTCATTTTTAATTAGGCAATGTGAAATAAATAATACGCTTGATAAGGGATATTAAACAGTAACCAGGTCATCGCTTATGGGTGCAAAAGAGAATTTATTAAAGGACGCCTAAGATTGAATTACCCAACAGTACATAGAAAAACAGTTGATAGCGAAGAGTAGAAAGTGCATAGGTGGCAGTTGACGGTGTTCCCAAAATATAACCCAGTAATGGAGATATACCTGTTCATATTTTTGTAAGTAGTTTTAATATAGTATTTTAGAATAAGTTGTAATAGTTTTGTAGTATGTAGCAAATGAATAAATGAAATCATTTAATATAAGGGTAGTTGTTTCTCTGGTGATCCCGGCGATAAGGACAAAGGACTACTTATCAGTTACAGCCGTAGGCGTAACAATATTACGAGAAACAGTAGATATGATATACTACGAGTAGCCTTAGAAGGCAAAGTGGAAGGAAAACGAAGACAAGGAAGAAAGAGGACATTCTGGTTCAGAAACATCAAAGAATGGACCAAAAAGGTATAAATAACACGTTGCTAAAATTTCTAAAATAATTTAAAATTATTTAGAAAACGGCTGTAGAGATGTTGATAAAAGAGTATGGCTTGATAAAAACTTAGAAGACATACAAAAGCGTTTGTTAATTATATGCGCAACATTCTCAGATATCTTCGAGTACTTTTTATCTTACGAGACGTAGGAATTTTCTCTCCTATACCTGTGTTGTGCTGCGTGTCTTTTTAAGTAGCACAGACATAGAGGACCTACAGTTTAGCGTGGGCTCCGAGCCACAGGAAGTGTAAATACTCCTACTCCAGAGAATATTTACTAGGCAGAATACCTTGCTGGTTTGCCATTACCTTGCGAGGTAATGGTCGTTAAAAAGCCGATATTTTGTTACTTTGAATTGAATCTCAGACCGCCAGCATACAAGTCTAACGCACGGATCTTTAGACCATGACCGCCTCTATTCTCAGAGAGGTATCAATAATTTGATTATCCATGTCATGCTGTATTATTTTGACGTGTCCGAGTAGTTTACAGCGCTTCGATTCTAATATGTGCATTTTATTTAGCTGTGATAGTAGTATAGCGAGCCAATACGAAGAAAGTCCTTAGGGATATTTAGAAAGGATCAATCTAAATCTCGCCACCTGATAAACTAATCCAGAACCCAGGTGTTACGACAATGTTGCCACTGCTGTGGCAAGGAATATAAGGTTCAAGGTTCAACAAGGTTACCATCATTATTACAGCGTTTGTAGGAGTATAGATAAATTTTGTTATACATAAAGAAAAAGTTCAAATCGAAACAGTTGGTTTTCTGAGATGTAAAAAAGCGTTGTAGACGACAATGTTTTATTTTCACGTAAATATGTCGAAGCATGTTCTCAGCTCTCAGCAGGATAGCTTCATTCATTCATTGTAAGATTTTGGGAGGATTAGTTACCTCACGTGCACTTAGACCACATAGATAGACCCATTGCGCTGCCTCCCCAGCATCTCCCCAATTTGGGCCAAGCCATTGGATGTACTTGAAGATATCCGTAACTGGAGTGTTGCTGATTTCGGCATATCGGGTAAGGTTGTTTGGATGCCAGTCTCGTAATCTAATCAGCCGCCTTATTGCCGTACTTTCCGTCATGTCTTTTCACCCACATAAGGGAAATAACATTATCTTTTGAGATATCGTGTGCCACAGAGTGTTATGGCGCAGCCTCAAAGTAGTCCTCACAGTTACTTCCTCTACAAAAGAGTTAAGTGGTGGAAGGCATAAGATCACCTTTAATGCGGCCGTAGGGGTTGAGCGTATAGCACAACTAAGACAGGCAAGACGTTGTACATATCCTAGTTTGGTTGCTGCCGTAACTATCTGACCCTGGGCCACCAGACAAGTGCTCCATAACATAGCATAGGTCCAATCACGTCAATATACTATACAGCCACAAGGAAATTCTGGGAGAGAGTCTCCAGGATTTACCTATAGCGCGGCGACACTGCCAGAAAGCAATGCTTGCTTTTTCAGTTTTAGCATGCAAATGTTTCTCCCAATTCAGTTGTTTGTCAAAAATCGCTCCCAGGTATTTGACATTGGCTAGTATAGCTTGAGGCGGCCGTGGGCTAGAGGTTAGCGCGTTAGACTTCTACGCTGAAGGTCCTGGGTTCAATTCCCGGACCAGAACATCGGATTTTTAACGGCCGTTCTCCCTCGCAAGGCAATTGCAAACCAGCGAGGTATTCTGCCTGGTAAATCTTCTCTGGAGTACAAGTGTTTACACTTCCCGTGGTTCGGAGCCCACGTTAAACTGTAGGTCCTCTATGTCTGTGACTCTAAAACCGCGCAACACAGGCATAGGAGAGAAGATCGCTACGTCTCGTAAGAGATAAAGCACTCTAAGAAGAAGAAGTATAGCTTAAACTTTAAGCCTTAAAGTATCTAATAAAATTTTAACAACAGCTCTTGTCGGATCGTTAGAACTACATGCGAGCCTTGAGGGTAAACCTAATTAAGTATGAAACTATTCTATTAAAGCATTTTAGGTAAAAGGTAAAAGAAGCACCGCATAGAAGGTCAAATCCTGAAATGTAATTTTACTACTGTTAGCATGTTTGCAGTTAAACCGCGAAAGGGTGGTAAATAAAAATATAAAATCGATGGTACATAAACCGTAAAAGCTTTCAGTTTTTACTACCTTAAGAAAGACTTTGTACTTCGCAGTTTGTTGTTTAAAAGCTTTTGTTATATTTGTGTTACGACGTTTTAATACGTTTGGTATATAAATTTCCTAAAATAACCAGGATGGCCTTTATTGAGTAAGACAGACGATTTTGATGGCTTCTATTAAAAAATGGTAAACGTTAACATATTATAAATTAATATTAAAATTTCGTAACCCACATACGTAAGTTTAGTGCTCTTTTTAAGGTAATACGCGTAACTTTGGACACGTTAATAAGGGAAACAGATCAAACGTACAGATCTCAAGGGACCCTTTTTAGAAGTCTGGAATACAAAGACAAACATCTCCAACTTCCATCGAGGATTGTTTAAATCTCTTTTGACGTTGCCATTTAATATATATATTGTTTGGAATATTTGAAACTGAGTAACACTCATGTTTCTTCAAAAAGAAACATTTTCGTTAAATCATTAGCAAACTGAAATTTTATGGCAGTAGAAAAATATAGCGGTAAAAATATATTATAGTCTGTTTCAAAAAATGAATCACAATAATATTAATTTCACTACTAAGGAGCACTTTATCTTACATAAACGGAAATAAATTCAATTTTTTTACAAAAATCTTACATTTTAACGCATAATGATTGTAAATTGACGTGTTAATAACACTGTAAAAATAATTGTTAGTAATTTTGAACTGGCGACGTCCGCATTGCTTTGCTGCTACAAAATTCGTATGATAATCTTATTTGCTTGTATAGATTACATCGTTGTCAATTAATTTAAAAACATATTTATAAGAGCATCCTAAACAAACTTAATCTGTTAGTGTTGTTTACAAATATTGTTTACACGGTAGAGATACCAGAAGATATATTTAGCAGAGGAAAATTAGGTTTGGGCCTGGATAAAATTAACACGCAATGGTTTTCCTCGTATCGTATTCCTTTCAATGCCTATAGATTAGCATAATAAATTTTGTGAATTTAGTTGATTGTGGATTCCGTGACCAAAGAAGATGTGTCAAGGAAGTTGCGAAACTGTAATGCAGCGTTAATTGGGATACCGATCTTATATTGAAAACAACCTTGAAGTATTCGATATGGTCTTACATAAGTAATTTCTACGCATTTATACAATTCCGCCTTTGAATGTGTGAACCTCTCAAGGAGCAGGGAGAACTAATTTGTAGGTTTTGATGATAACAAATATTTAATAAATGTTGTTTAATTGGGCTGATATTAAACAATCAGTAAGCTGGTTCTGCTTGCAATAAAAAAGCGGTTGTCAATGTAGTCAATGTACCTATTTCAACGTCAATCCTGTATTATTTAGATTTATGATAGCCTTTTCGGAAATGCCAAAGTAAACACCGCACTGTTAACAATATTCTTAATTACATGAAAAACGCAAAGCGATATAGTTTGGATACAGTGTTAACGTGTCAAATTTGCAATCTAGTTTCAAAATTGCAATAGAATATAAACTTTGACTTATAATGATTTAAAAATGGAGAATAGCACAATTGAATCATGTTATTTCAAAATCAGTACACAAATATGATTTCAAAAATACTTACTTAACAATAAAAAATAAGTTTAATACGTTAATTTTAAAATTGACCTAAGGCAATGCAACATATAACAGTTTACAGATCTATCAATAGAGGGTTGTCAAACGCAGATCGAACAAACGGTTAGTTTCCACGCAGGGCGGCAGCGCTTACATCGTGTTTCTGTTAGTTGTCATGGAGCAACGACGGAATATTAAATTTTGCTGTAAATCAGAGAAAACTCCAACAACAACCTTCTGAAATTTTAAAAACTATGTACGGTGATAACACTGTATGTTGTACTAATGTGTCTGTATAGTTTAAATGGGTTAAATAAGAACGTAAGAACATTCTAGATAACGCTAGACTCGGACGTATGTCGATCTAGCGAAATACATATTAGGTCTTAACAGTTCGCGAAATTGTGCGAACAGATCACCGGTGATCCTCCGAGTGATGGTGGATTAGTTGAACTTGAATAAATAAATGATTCGATCAATTTCAGGAAACAAAAAGCAAGATTTGTGCATAGTCCCTCTCTGTTTTACGGATGAACAAAAACAGAGAACAGTTGCATCAGGTACAAACTTCGTCTAGGCAAATCAAATGTTTGTAACTGCATTGTCACTAGTGGTGAATTATGGGTGTTTGAACACGATCCTGACATGAAACGCTATAGCAAACAGTGGATTGCAAAATCAACACCAAATCCAGAAAGCTTTACAAAATCTAGAATCAAAACCATGCTGATTACTTTTTTCCATAAACTAGGTGTGATTCAGAGAGAATTTTTACCTGAACTATAAATAGTACATTCTACGTTGAAGTAGTGAGGAGGTTACTGCAGCATATTCCTGGAATCCGACCGTAATTTCCAGAAAAGTGTAGTTGGTTGTTTATTGCATGTAAACGTTCTTGCCCATTCTGCACTGATTGTGAAGTAAAATCTCTTAAAATATCACATTGTTGAAATGAACCCTGTTTACCGAACTTGGTATCAACAGGCTTCTTTCTCTTTTCTCAAGTGAAAACTGTTCTCATAAACATAGTGATTTCAGGACGTAGAAGATATTATGAAAAACGTAACCGCGGAAATGAAAGAAGTTTTCAATATTTTTCGTGTTATTAAAATTGTGTTTACAGTACCAGTCGGGAGTTAAATTGTCAAATCTCGTAAACGAAGACACACTGAAGACGAAGAATTTAATGACATTTGTTTGAATATATACGTGTCGCAAATAACTGAAATATCTAGCTAAAACGTCTTAGCAAACTCGCTCTGTATATAATTCAAATTAACTTTGTTTTATTAAGCACATGCCTAATAGATATTCTGGTATGTTCATTTGATTTTGCCACTCTATCTGAATTAGTCATATTATAATTGCCGCGCCATAGTAATCAAATTCTATTTTAATTGCTATTCTTAAGTCTTTGGAAGTTTCCCTTTGTAGGCTGAAACTGCCGATTCATCTTTTGTCTGCGCCTGACCCTGGACACTTTCTGCGAATTTACGTGTTAAATCTTTCCAGAACTATTTCACCATATTTCTCAATGTGGAGTAATATATTTGACCGACGCATGTTCGCGTTGCGTTTAGTTCGGGAGTCGGACTTTTAACACCTTCGCGACTCCGGTCACCCAATTCCATCTACGGGGGCCATAAGGAAAATTAGGTGAAATTGAGCCGACTTAACATCTTCGCGACTCCGGTCACCCAATTCCATCTACGGGGGCCGTAAAGAAAATTAGGTGAAATTAAGTCGACTTAACGTCTTCGCGACTCCGGTCACCCAATTCCATCTGCTGGGACCGTTAATAAATCAAGTACTGCAGGGGCGGCTCGGGTTTTCGAGGGTTTCCTTTGCGTGTATTCTCACATCGATGTTATCACCTTGGGGTGAACAGAACATCGACGAGTGTCGGATTTAAAGACATACGCTGGAATTTTAACCCTCGAAAGGCAGTTCATTGTGAAATTGCCGATCGCCTTTGGCTGATTATTGTCGAGACCATTTCGTGTTCCTGTACCTGTGCCGTTGCTGCGACGAACTATGAGGGACGTAGCAGCGGATATTTCGTCTCGAAGTTTCCCGAAGGTCATCGTCTACCTTTCCTTGTCCGGTATCTAGAAAACACCCCAAAGTTGTGCCTGCCTCTCTCTCAACCCCATTCACCGAAAGACAAGGTAAAAGAACACGTTTTTTTGTGTGGTAAAAAAAAACTTTTTACGCGTTAACTTGCAAAATTTTAAGTGATTGAAACTTTCTTTTTTAAGGCGACAAGAAGCGGCGTTCGGTCGTCGATTGTCATTTCTTTTTTTGTACTACTAATTGTATAGAGTAATTATATATTGTGTTATTATATATACATATGATATAGTATAAAATCACCATTTGCCGTAATTTTTGTATTGTGTCATTTCCAATAGTTTAATTATATGTGTTTTAAAATTAAGTGCCTCTTTTATTGTTGATATTTTATGGCTGAGTATTTTGTATTTGTGTGTGCATGAATTTTGCAAGCTTTCTAAACAGGAGAAACGCACAATGAAGGTGAGTCCGACTCCCGTAAACTACTGGCTTCTCGGCGTTCCACAAGAACCTGCAAGCAGCTGTGATTTGGAAGGTGGCGGCCGTTAATTTCGACACCCCCCTTCTCCTCTGAGCTAAGCTGTAGGCCTTTTTCCACCTATCCTGTTGCGGGTCGACGAAAAAGCTCGTCTGGCCCGTAACAATTCTAAAATATAAATATTCCTTAGTAGTATACATATGTATATTTATTGCTTGTTATAACTGCTTTGTTACAACAACACAAACAAAACATGATAAAACCCCATCTCAATTTATTTTAACTAGGAAAATATTGAGAGGTGCCAAATTAAAATAATTATTTTCGCTGTATGAATTCTGCTAAGATACAAATTTCCTTTTCTAAGCCAGTTTTATCGAAAATCTCATGGTCTTGCTGCACTTGAGCATATCTGTGTCTGCGCTTAGATTGCAACACGAACGATTTCAACATTTGGCGCAACTTTTGCGTCCTTTAAGGTTATTGAATTGAAACGCTATGACATACTTGTAATACTGCTCGCAGATATAGTATTAGAATACGATACTAGAATTATATTTAAAAAACTTGGTTTTCGTCTGGAATTTGCGTATAAAGTATTTTTCGTTGTCATTCCTAACATTCTTACATATTTGCAAACAATTAAGCTTGACTATAATATTTTTCTATATTCTGCTCCAGAATGTAAAGAGTAATAAATTACAGTTTTTAATGAAATTTCTCAAAGAACCATATGCCAAGACATATGCACATTTCTGCGATTTTTACTGCTGCTTCGCTTTTCTAGCCGCTGATATAATTAAGGAAGGCATTAGAAAAATGTGAGCTATTCGCGCAAATATTTCATTTCGAATTGTCCATCTAATTAAATTTGGCGGATGTACAAATAAGCAACAGCAACAACAATATTACAATGCTCAAAAATTTGGTTTATTTTGTCAGGGCTGCATGTTTTTCATTCCCGGTACAATATTGCTTACCTGACTTACTCCTCCAGAATGTTATTGAATTTACTCTTCGCTATGAAACATTTTTCTCGTGTGTGTTTTTTTTTCTTTATTTTATATAGACGCAATGTCATGCATCTCGATGTGCATTTTATTTTATTTCATTCCAAAATATTCTTATGCTCAACGATACTGTATTTTAATTCCAAATTTATGTAAGAATTGGTGGTAGGAGACTATAAGAGTATAATATACCCAAGAATAAACTATTAATTTTTTGCCAAGTGATTACTTACTTTTCTGTAAACTCTTTTTTGTACCGATACTGAAGACGGTGTGGCGCGTTTCTTTATTTTTACATAGCACTTTATATATTTTTTTGTCCTATTTGGCTGATATTTTTTTCTCTTTCAGTAATATAAAATTTGTATTGACTTAACGAAATGTTCGGTAAAACAAATACCTGTTCGTCAGTATTTAAACAAGTTTCGAAAATAAAAGGATTAGAAGACGGGGTTATATTGAGTGGCCACCGCGGTCACCCGATCTAACATCTTTGGACTCCTCTGTACAGGCTATTTAAAAAATAAAGTTTGCAACAATCGACCTAAAGCTTTAGGAGGTTAAAAAATCCCAATTAGACAATAAATTTATTTAATAGAGCTGAATGGTTGTCAAACTCTTCACAAAGTTTGTACTTTTTGTATTTAATTGTTGTAGTAAACAGCTGTGACTATTTTCAAATGTTTATGTGTGTTAACTTTAATTTGAACATACTTACTTGTTTTTGTACTAATAAATGTTGTTTCGTTAGTTCTTTATTGTCATTAGAATTGTTTTTTTTTATTTGCTATCTTTCACAAATATTAATTTTAAGACATAGCCCTTTGGATGCGATAGTCTGTTTAAATTCTGATCCTACCAACACGCAGAAGTTTTATCAGTTTTTAAAAAACATTTCGCTATGTAAGTCTATACAGTGCGGTCGTAAAATGTCCTCCCCCACCCCTGCTAACTTTTGATCGACTTGATACTTCTTCACAAAATTTTGTGTGGTTTAATGGGAGGCGAAATACTACTTTCTAGCCCATATTTAAATTTTATAACTTTCAAAATGGCGGTTAGGCGCCATCTTAAAATATATTATTAAATGGCAATAGGGGTAGAGTGACACCTCATTTGAAAGGTATTTTAATTCTGCGTCAGATCCGTTGTTACGGGCCAATCGAGCTTTTCCGACGACCCGTAACCGGATAGGTGGAATATGGCCTACAGCTTAGCTCAAAGGAGTAGGGGGAGTTCGTGAAAATCGCTTACCGGAGGAAATCTTTAGTTGTGTACAGGGTAAGTCAAAATTTGTGGGCGCCACCTTCCAAATCACAGCTGATTGTAGATCCTCGTGGAAGGCCGAGAAACCAACAGCTTACTGGAATGGAACTCACCTTTATTGTGCCTCCTCCTATATATTTAAGCTTGCAAAATTCGTACACAAACAAATACAGAGTACACAAAAATAAAAGAGGCAGAAAATTTTAAAACACATATAATGAAGTTATTAAAATGGCGATACAAAAAGAAAAGACAGGAAATGGCATTTTTATGGTTTTGCAAATAATATTTGAACGTCCAAGAAAACAAAACTCGCCGCCGTTGACGCACGATATTTAGGATATTTCAATAAATCTGTGTGGCCAATGGCGTAGAATTTACAGGAAAAATACACGATTAATATCCTTTTACAATTAACAACAAACAAACGGCGACTGAAGATCGCTTTTAGGTTGCATAAAACAAGTTCAGTAACTGGAATTTTGCAAGTTCGCGCGAGAAAAAAAGGTTTCTTTTACACTGCACAAAAAAAACTGGTTCTTTACCTTGAGTTCCAGTGGGGGCAGGCACAATTCCGGGGGGGCAGGGGGTTGATTTTTAGATGCAGGTACAGTCGAGAAAGGGGGTATTTTTCCGGTCCGGGAAAAAGGTAGAAGGCCTCAGAAACCAGGGGGACGAAACGTTGGTAGGTACGCTCCTGGGGAAGCAGATTATTCCCAACAGGATCAGTTGGATTATTTCCAACGGGGACAGTCGACGTTAAGGGCAACAGGAATTTCAAACGCTTGTATCACCAACAGACCCAACATTCACATTTTCACGGGTTTAAACGCTTTTATCCGAATGAATCGAAGAAAAAAACAATCACACTTGGTTGTTCTATAATCAGGCTACACTGTTAAAACTTATTTAGATCCGACTTCGTCGAAATGATACTAATTGCCTAAAGCAATATTCGGTACGATAAACTCAATTTAACAGGTGCCGCGAAAAAAAAACCCGCTTTTCATTAACGTTCGTATCTGACCCATGTTTGTTGCCTACTTTATTTTCCGTAACAGCCTTTCCCCGAAGATGTAATTTGAGAACGCCCGGAGTCATTCAGGATGTAAGGCTGACTGACGCACTTTCGCAATGGAAATCTGCCTTTTCCCCAAAAGATTGCACCATATTACGAAATGTTATGAAAAGTTCTAGAATAAGGGACACGAGAGTCCTCGGAAGCATTAAGGTCAAGCGCGAGAAAAAAACAATATTCGGCAATTTCGACACAAAAGAAACTGTCAACATAACTCAAACTTAGAAAGACGCAACAAAATAGTGAAAGGGTAACCCAAAATAAGACTGCAATTAAAACAACGTTTTTAATTCTTACGAAGCGGTAATCAAATTAAGAAATTAATTCATATAGAGCGGCAATTTTTAAAAGTACATAACACCTTGAGTTTCATAAAAAAATATTTATCAAGCATCGACGTACGGCGGGAAGTAATGCTCGGTTTGCTTGACAGATCATAGGACACGAAATTAGATTTACATGGTGTACGCCTTGAAAATTGTCATAGTAATAAAGTATCTAAATTACCCCTATTTACGAGGTATGATCAAAAAATACGGTGAATGAATTTTTATAGCACCATCTGCTGACACTCCATCCATTTGAAGTAATAAGTCCAATAGCCTGATTCTTTGAGATAGTCAGTGTCAAGTTTGAACAAGTTGTGACTTGTCGAGCGGCTTCCAGAGCCGAAAGAGTGAGGTCTGTTTACCGTATCTGTCGCGCATCATGGATTTTGAACAACGCGTGAACATTAAGTTTTGTTTTAAGTTGCAAGAAGGTGCCAAAGAAGCTCATGAAATGTTAAAATCAGTGTATGGCGATAATGTGGTGACTCTGACGACTGTTTACAAGTGGTATGAGCGATTTAAAAGCGGAAATGAGTCGGTTGAAGACAAGAAACGGTTAGGACGTCCTTCGACCTCAAAAACAGACGAAAACGTGCAAAAAGTGGCAAAAATGGTTTGTTCAAACAGATGATTGACTATTCGAGAGCTTACCGAAGAACTGAACATCTCATACGGATGTGTGCAGAGCATTTTAACCGATGATTTGCAAATGAGACGAGTGAGTGCGAAATTTGTTCCCAGACTTTTGACTGCCGAACAGAAGGAAAATCGTGTGTCAGTTTGCACAGAATTGAAGGATCGTCTTGATGCAGATCCGGATTTCATGGCAAAAATTATAACTGGAGATGAAAGTTGGGTGTATGACTATGACTCTGAGACGAAAATTCAGAGTTCCGAATGGAAAACGAGTGGCTCCCCTCGCCCTAAGAAAGCACGTCAATCAAAGTCGAACATCAGAGTCATGCTCATGGTTTTTTTTTGATAGTGAGGGCATAGTGCGATTAGATTTCCTTCCAAGGGGAAAAACTGTAAACTCCGAATATTACAAGGGCGTACTGCAACATTTGCGAAACGATGTACGGAGAAAGAGACCAGAAAAATGGGCCAATGGCTTCCTCCTACATCACGACAACCCACCGTGCCACACCTCACTCCCTGTCTGTCCACATCCGCCTTATTCTCCTGATTTAGCACCAAGCGACTTCTGGCTCTGCCCAAAAATAAAAACCGTGCTAAAAGGAAAACGTTTTGACACCATTCCCGACATTGAGAGGGCAACGACGGAGCAGCTGAAGGCCGTTCCGAAAGAAGCCTTCCAGAAAAGCTTCCAAACATGGAATCACCGTTGGGATAAGGGCATCGCTAGCCAAGGAGAGTACTTTGAAGGAGATTAATATGAATGTGATGTAACCTTATTATTTCGTTCGTAATAGAATTCATTCGCCGTATTTTTTGATCACACCTCGTAGTTATCAGAAATTCTTGGTATGTGAAAACAACTGCATTTTTTCGATACCAGCTGCCAGTATTTTTAGGGTGAAATTTTGTGATTGAAAGTAGGTGGACGGAAATAGCCGTAACACATGTTTCATTTTCGGTGGACCACCCTATAACTTACCTTATGAGATTGCTTTTTTATGATGTTTCGCCTAAGAGCCTTCCTAAAGGATGGCAAAACACAGCTTACCATACTCGTCTCCGAACACTTTTTTGTTGATTAATAACAGGATGCAATTAGAAATGAATTCGTTCAAAGGCAACTTTTAGTATACTGTTATATAATTATAACTGTTTATCTATATTTTATATCTGCTTTGACTTCATTAACGAAAGATAGAGGATGAAACCTAAACCGTCCAGCGCCAACATCAAATTGTGATTAAATGAACCAACAATTTCTGTTGTATGACTAAAAATCCAATACGTGTACAAACCGTAAATATAAAGCGACCTACGATGAAAACATGTATTGCCTACAGCCATATACGTTTATTGCACATTATTGGCACATACGGAAAATCTAAAAATAGTAGTTAGTTGCAAAATACCATACGCCCGATTTTTGTTTGCTCTATGGTGGGTTTGTAAAACGCTCTAGCATGCTCATTAAAACTAAGTCGTTCTATTTTGCTATTGCTTTTACTGAGCTTACAGTATTTCTGAAGTTTTGTTTTCTGTTATTTATTTGGACGTTTAGCTTGTACAAAATTATAATAATCTATCAATCATTGTTTAACGTTTTTTTTACACCAATACGTGAAATTAGTCGTACAATTTCATGTATTGGTGTAAAAAAAAGAAAGAAAGAAAAATAGTATTACAAAATACTACTCGTATTCAAAATTCTATTAGAAAATCTTTGCAAAAAATGTTACATTGACAGTAAAGTGGGGGAGAAATTAGTCAAAAATTAGATTAGTTGACCTGTAAAATGCATTCAACATAGAAATCGAAAATATTGGAAAATACTTTTTTTCAGTAGAAAGTGAAACAGGAATTAACAGGGACATGAAGTAATACTAATGGTAGGTTGGCGAGCAGCACGCACTATGGAAATGGAATCCTAAAAAGGACAAATAGAATGGAAAGGATGAGATATTTCCCTAAGAAACCTCATCTCGTATTTGAATACAATTTCATCCTTCAACGTCGTATATTATAACTGAAAACACAAAAAGGTAGAAATGAACGGCAAAAAATTTGAGAAAGCCTACGAAATAATGCATGATACAATGCGTAACATGTTGTCATCTTTTATTCGCTTTCATTTCATACAAAAACGGAATTATCCCCTTCATATTCTGGAGCATGGCGGAAAACCGTGATGAAACAAATGCGATAATCCGGGATGAATAATTGCAGTTTTGAAGAAAGGACAAGCGTAGGGAATACTTGAAATAATACCACAAATTTGTTGAACAGTTAATCAACCTAAATTAAAATTAATAGTTAGGGAAAATAATTGGCAAAAAGTGTGCGCTCTTCAACGTCAAAAAGAAAGTAAGATTAATCAATGTTGTTCAGGGTACGTTATTATCTCAGTGCGCTTTACCGTAATATTCTTCTCGTGCTATTAACGTAAACTGTAGACATTTATACTGTTGCCAGAGTAACTTATTTCATAAATAATGAAGGATAATTCTTGGCGCATTTAACCAACTAATTTAATTACTCTTTTTTAAATTTAATATCACCATTGCCCCGCTCAAAATGATAAATGTAATGGAAAACCTAGTGTTTTTATGGACAACCGAACAGATGATACTCATGATATGCAAATCCTATAAAATATTGTTCTAAAAGAACAATTAATCATGAATTTTATCCTGAAAGCTTGTTATGCAATTCATATAATTTTCTCTGATAACAATAGTTTCACTACAAATATGTAATACCTCATGCATAAGAAGTTCTCAAACCAACTTCTAGGATACTGTTCTCGAATTAAAAACTTCAATTATAATCAATTACAGAATTAAATTTCCAATAAAATGATTTCAAATAATAAGGATACGTTTAGATATTAGACTTTGTCGGACCTTGTTTCAATATCTAATGCTAGTATTTTCTAGCAACTCTGAACATGAAGTTCAATCGATTTGGTAAACCAATCCACACAAAGTGGTCTCTTGGGATGAAAGATACGGATCTTAATTGTCTATTTACGTAGTGTTATTGTTTCAAGGGGACGTATAATGTCGTTATAGGAATAAAATTAAACGGCAATATACAGTTACATTAAACAGAGATAATAATTATCGCTCTTAATTGTTCATACTAATTATTAGTACGAAAAAGCACACTTAGTTGCGGTTGATACAAAAGATTTTTTGAAGTTAATAGTAGTTAGCTTTAACAGAAAGTACATTGTAGCGAGAAACATTTTAGTAGTGTTAACGTTGGTATTAAACAAGTAATGGTCGATAAATAGTTAACAATTTTTAAACCTACAAAGACCAAGCAACTGTAGTAACTGCAATGCCACCACATGGAATTCCCTAATTCCAAAGGCAAGGTTTGATTAAAATTGCGAGGACGACAGTTGCTAGAATAGAAAATGTTTGAGGAAATATTTTACTCAATTACCAATTCTTTGGACAAATGGTCAAAACAGGTGAAATTTATATTTTTAGCTGCTCTCAATATCACATCAGTGCAGACGTAATTTATGCTGAATTCTAGCATACGAAAATTAATCAAGCAACCATATAGTTTGAATAAATTAAACATACAACTTATGTGTGCTAGCGCCAACGTCTGCAGGTAGTTCTAAATATCGTTATTGTAAAAAATTTGAAAAAAAATGTAGATATTTATATGTAGGAGGGGAACTCAAATACTTATTACTACAACCTATCCATGAGTACAGTGGCTGAGCAGCCTATGTAATTAATGTTATATTTTCACGAGACAGTTGTATATGCAATTTTGTTCAGATTTGCACACCCGTTTCAAAAATATTGTGTATATTTGTTGTATTAAAAAGAAGCTCCGTTTCATTACAAGGTTCAATTTTGGTGTAATTCCGCCAATGTCGGTACCAAGCCCGAATGAGAAACGAGGAGGAGGATGAGTAACAACCTCGTAAAAAAACCTGGGTTCATCTTGCCCCGGATGATAGCACTCAGTAAGGGTCCCACGCTTAGGGTTACAAGCAAAGTAGTTAACGGCTCGGAAAGCGGAAGAAGCACACTACTACAGAATCACTGACGGAAGAGGCGGAGGATCTACTTATAAAGAAGGGGAAGATAGATATCCTGGGCGGAGGAAGCAATCTATGTAGGTGATGGACCCCCAAAATCAACGCACCTGATCCCCCAGGTTGGGGGTTGGGCTATGGGCGAGCGCCCCATACTCGTAGAAAATTTAAAATATCTAAATATCCTACAAACAAGCGTCGGAACGCTGATGGTCAAAACAAGGAACGAACACGCAAACAGAAACGGACGGATAATGGGAACTTGGAACATACAAAGTATAAACACTAAAAATGTTGAAATATTTCATCAACTGAAAGCCTATAACATTGAAATCGGAACTCTAACAGAAACAAAAAGAAGGGAAATAGCATAGGGGAATACGAAAAGTATCTACATATATTCAGTGGTGTCAGTAAAGACAAAAGATCCCGTGCAGGCGTATCAATAATAATTAATAAAAAGTGGAAGAAATATATTATAACGTGGGAAGCAGTGAACGAAAGAATCCTAACGGCTGAAATAGAAAGCCTCAGACATGAGACCTCGTTATTATTGCAATATATGGTTCGACGGAAGATGCAAACATTGAAGAGATGGGACAATTTGAAAAACAATTAACAAATATTCTAAATTGAATAAATAATCGGAAAGAAAAAGTATTAATGGGCAAACTAAGTGCTAGGGTAGGTAGAAGAGAGCATGATACAGTAGTTGGACGGTTTGGTGAGGAAACACTCAATGACAACGGCATAAGACTAATTGAAACATGCGATAAGTAAAGACATACACAAATATACTTGGCGGTAAACAACAATCAATTAAAAAGTATTATTTACAATATGATCCTACGTCAATATTCCAAAATAAAAACTCTGGAGGTTAGAAACTATAGAGGAGCGGAATGTGGTACAGACCTCCGAACCAACCTGTATTTTACACTTAAAAGTAGACCACCGGGAGGTCGAAATATCCAAAGTAAAGGAAAACCATTACATGATGTTAAATATAATATAAGATCATTAGAACAGGAGTCTACCATCTTTCTATATAAAATAAGACTGGCTGCAAAAAACTCCATGGAATCAGGGGAAGTACGGAACAGATGTAGGAAACTCTACAGGAGAAAATAAAAGAAGCGGCAAACGAAGCACTAGGAGAAGAAAATAAACGTACGCAATACTGGTGGTATGAAGAACTGGAAGAGATGGTAAAAGATAAACAGGGACTGTATCAAAAGTGGCTAGCGACGAGAAACCCAGAAGACAGAAGATGCTACTCTCAAGCAAACAGAGATAGAAAAAAGGCCATAATAAAAGCAAAGAATGAATCATGGGAAAAATATGTAAGGGTATTGACGAATACATGGGTGGAACTAAGAGAAGAGAAGCGTTGAAAGTAACAACTGCTGCAAGGAAAGACAAAACAAACAAAATAAACTTACCTGTTGCAGATCTAGACCAGTGGAGAAAATATTTTGAAAGTTTACTACAAGAGGACAGAGAAGAATATATGCGGATACAGGATACGCCCCAAAACAGTACTGCGAACACACGAGTAGAAGAGATAATGAGAGAATAAATATACATGGCGCTAAAGCGTACAAAGAATAGTACCTCCAGGTCCCGGAGGCATCCCATTCGAGCTTATAAAACACAGCCCATCTAGTGTAATTGATGTACTAGCCAAAATATTTAATAAGTGTCTTATTAATAAAGAAGTGATGCCTAAAGAATGGACGTTGGCATACATCAGTCCAATACACAAAAAGGAAATAAAATGGATATGACAAATTACAGAGGCATTAGCGTAACATCCTCGATTGGGAGGCTGTACGGGCGTATATTGAAAATTAGGATAGAGAAAGATTATGAAGATGTCGAAGAGCAAATCTGGATTTAGAGCGGGTAGATCCTGTGTCGATAGCATATTTACTCTTCGGCAATTAGTAAAAAAACGGCATATGTATAGCACTGAAACGCATATGGTTTTTGTAGACTTACAAAAAGCATACGTCACAGTTCCGTTGACGAAAATGTTTGCTATGCTTGAAAAAAGTACAATACACCAAGACTGCATAGATGCAATAAAGAAGTTCTATAGTAATCGCTACAGTATGGTTAAAATTGAAAACTTAATGTCAAATTGTTTTAAAACAAACAAAGGTCTGCGGCAAGGATGCTGTATTGCTCCAACGCTTTTTAAATTATACAGTGCAAATGTTTTATATGAATGGCAAAGAAAATTCCGAGCAATGGGAGTCCCCATGTACGATGATTATTTAAATACTTTGTTATTTGCAGATGATCAGGTCGTCATAGCACAAGACCAGGAAGATATTGAATATATGATGAGAAAATTACATGAAACTTATGAAAAATGGGGTTTGCAAATTAAATACGACAAAACCAAGTATCTGGTAATAGTGGATGACCCGACTGACCTAGTTCTACAAACTGGAACAGTAAAAGGGTACAATGATTTTAAATACCTGGGAGTAACTATAGCAAATAAAGCAAATAGTCAGACAGAAATAGGCATGAGAATAAGACAAGGCAAACAAGCAATACAAAAACTAAATTCCGTATTCTGGTCAACAACAATAAAAACGCAAACAAATCGAAGGATATACAAGTCAGTTGTAGAAAATATCTGATTTATGGATCCGAAGTCTGGGAATTGACAAAGCGTAACAGCATGCGAATAAATACCGTTAACATTGATGCAATGAGAAGAAGCTGCAGAATATCCCGAGATCAACCCGTTACAAATGATGAAATCAGAACTAGAAAATGCGAGTGGAAGTGACAGTGCTAGACAACATTGAATCAAGGCAACTATTATGGTACGGCCACATGAAGAAAATGGGCCCTGAAAGGTGGCCGAAACGAATTTGGGAATGGGTTCCTAGGAGACGGCGAAGAAGAGGCCGGTCGCCTAGACAATGGCAAGATGGAATTAGAGAAGCCATGACCAAGGGAAGCGTCATTACCATTTTACACGATAAATAAGGCTTCATTTAGGTGTCAGCGCGGTGAATTCCAAGGCTGACTCTGGAACAAAAATAGCACCGTCAAAAAATTTAGAAACAACATTTGTCCACCTTGGAGAAGGATTCAGAGATTATATCACGAATGGTGAGTGGTGATGAAACTTGGGTTCAATGATGGGATCCTGAGATGAAACAATAATCCATGAAATGGGTCCAGAAGGGTTTTCCACCTCCCAACCAATGTTGAACCCAACTTTCCGCTGGGAGGTTAATGGCCACAATTTTCTGGGACATACAGGGTTGATCGAATATATGCCAAAGGGAACTACACTTACAGTAGAACCTTATGCAAATACTCTAAAAAATGTAAGAATGGCAATTTGTGAAAAACGCCCACATTTGTTCCGGGAAAGCATCTTGGTTCTACATGACAAGTAATGGGTCCACAAGACTCGAAATTTCGTGCCTGTTTTAAAGGAGTATGGGATTTTGGAGATTGATTACCCACCTTACACCCCAGATATGCCACCATCAGATTTTTATCTGTTTAGAAAACTGAAGAAGGTAACGAATTGAAATAGGCCGTGGATGACTACTTGTTATGTGATTTTAAAATTTGCCGCTACACTTTATTAATTCCGTAGTCTGTTTGCCGCTTCGTTAGAATTAGTATCGCTATTTTAATTGAATTCTTATTTCGGGTTACCTTTTCCGTATTTTGTTTTGTCTTTCGAAGTTCGAAATATGTTAATAGTTTCTGTGTGTAAAAATCGCAAGCTCTTGTTTTCTTCTGCGCAAGACCTTGAACGCTTCCTGGAACTCGTGTGTTAAACAAATCTTTCTGGAACTCCTTGCGCAATATTTTGTAACGTGGTGCAATTTTGAGGGTAGAAGTGCAGGTCCCCATTGCATTTTGAGTTAGTCCAGTTTAGACTTTTGTGGGCTCCAGTTGTCCGAAATCTCCATCCATCGGCAACTGTATTTACGTAATGTGTTGCAGTACCGGCTTTTCAGTTTTTATCGAGTGGAAGTCAGACTTTCGAAAGCGACGGTTGAACCTTGGAGAGCGTTTCCTTTTCCCTTGCGGCGCGTTGCTATTCTACGATCTACCGTACCGTTTCTTGCTGTAGTGCAAAAGTACCTCGACTTGTTAGTGTCGGATATATTATTTATTATATACAAGTGATAGCAAAATGTTCGCTATGGTTTTGGACAATTAAAGTTTATAATTGCTCCTGTTGAACTTAGTTCGGATCTTTGTGAGGTTAAAGGGAAATAAATAAATAAATCGTATAAGTGTTGTGCCTGGAATTTGGTTCGTTCCGTCGTTCTCGAGAATTTCCCTTCTGTCTGCCCATCGTTGACATCGTTGAAAGCAATTTGGCCTTCTACGGGGATGTAATACCTCGTCCCAACGCCGCTCCGAAAAACGTTGTCTTCCTTCGCTTCAATTTATTTTCGACCCCGCAACTGGAAACTGCCGCCGTAATCTGTGCCGTGCCGCCTCCTACGACCGTCAAGGTAAAGAATTAGTTTTTTTGTTGTGCAGTGAAAAATAAACCTTTTTTTTTTGCTCGCGTCAACTTGCAGAATTTCGCGATTTTGAACTCTTTGTAGACAACCCAAAAGCGATCTTCAATCGCTATTCATTTATTGTTTGTAAAAATATTAAAATAGTGTTTTGTTTTCCTGTAAACTACGCCATTGACCACACAGATATATCGCAGTATAAATATTGTGAGTCAAAGGCGTCGTTTCCTACGAACGTTCAAGGATTTTCTTGGTAAATGTAATTTTTAAACTATTTGTGTTATAACTTGCCATTTCGTTGTATTTTGGTCAAATATTTTATTATATGTGTTTTAAAGTTTACTGCCTCTTTTATTTATGTGTACTCTTTATGTGTTTATGTAAAAATTTTGCAAGCTTCAAATATATATAGGAGGAGGCACAATTAAAGGTAGGTTCCCTTCCCGTAGCTGCTGGCTGTCGACCTTTCACGAGGAGCTCCCTAATCAGCTGGACTTGAAAGGTGGCGCCCACTTATTTTGACTCACCCTGTACACAACTTTAAGCATTTTCTCTATAAGCAATTTCAGCGAACCTCCCCCTACTCCTCTGAGCAAGCCGCTGGCCTTTACCATCTTTTTTTGTTTGCGGGTCCGAGAAAAGCGCGTTTGGCCGTACCGAAAATTTCTTAGCACGCCAACGTGCGATTTTCTCTGCCCCATAATTCTCGTAGCGAGAATCGGCCCGTAATAAATTTGGCGCCGCAACGTGGAACTTTTTTGGACCGTAACATACTTTAGTAGTTAACCAAAGTAATTTTTTTTGATAGTAGAAACCAACTTCCGGACGCATGACGTAAGTGCGTTAATATTGATGGATGTTATAATGAAAAATAAACTTATTCACATTTTTGTGTCTCTTTTGTATTATGGCTAGTTAGATAAGTTTTTGAGTTCCCCTCGTTACTTAATTAACAATCAGAATAGAGTAATACGTATAATAATATACATTATATTTAGGCCCCATGAACTGACTGAATGTCCTTGAATGTGTTGGGATTAGGGCCATCTGTGTTATCCTGGAAATTTCACTTGCTACCCCATACACTGTAGTCAAGTCATAAGGCCATTTATTCTGGATGCCTCTTCTTCAAGCAGAACTTCAACGGATGGGTTAGGATGTTCTTCGAGTCTAAGTTTGTATTTGTGTGCATACTGACGGATTTTTTCTTTATCGAAGGGAATTTTCGGATCAAGGTGGAGTATTTCGTTTCTTGTGTACTATTCTGTATAATCTCTGAATTGTGATCATATTTGGCATACTACATTATCCCCAATGTTCCAAGCCGTATGTCCAAATGGGTTTAATAACGACTCTGTAAAGTGAAAAGGTAGATCTTCTACCAATTAACTTGTGCATTTTCTTTATTTTCTGATCCATTCCCTTCTATTTTTAGATATATGAATCTTCCACGTTAGTTTGCTGTTAATATGTAGACCTAAGTATCTTGCTTTGTTGGACTATGGACTACACCTGTTTTAGCGTGAGTGTTACATGCGCTGACTTAGTCTTATTAACTTGTAATCACCATTTTTCTAACTATTCCTGTAGTAGAAATAGATGGCCTTGAACTTTCTGTGAGGCATGAGTTGCATTTTGGCTTGTAGCTAAAATGATTCCTTGCGGAACAACGGAGGTGATGGGGTGTATTTCCGGTAATTCCTCTCCGTGTTTCACTTGAAAGTAGCAACCTGATAAGTATGATTTTAAAAGGTGGTAGTAATGGTACGGCATATTCTGCTGAATTTTGAAAAGAAGACTGTATCGAACGCTTGTCGAATGTCTAAGGTAGTAACAGAATAGAATTTGTTTGCTTCGAATGCCTCCTACAATGGGTGGCCTTGATTGAGATCGTTTAAATTACTTGGTAGCTCTCCAAATGGTGTTATCTTAAACCTTAAACCTTAACGCTAACCAAGAGAACAGTGAATAAACTAATAATTTCTCAAAGGGCAACGGAACGATCGATGATAGGCGTAACCAAAATAGACAAAACAAATGAATTGTTAAGACAAAGAACGGGAATTGTAGACACAGTAGAAAGCATAACCAACTTAAAATTAAATTGGGCAGGACACCTTGCGAGAACCAAAGATAACAGATGGTCAGATGACATTAGAAAAGTGGCCCGAAATTGGACCAACTTGGCACAAGACAGAAGGAAATGAAAGAACACAAGGGAGACGCATGTCCATCAGTGGACGCAGATGGGTTGATGATGAGGATGATGATGAATAACCATACAGTTGCTGCATGCGTTTACGTTAACAAAATTCTGTGTTGGCGGTGTTGGCTACCCATGGTTTAAAGCCATAATTTTATGGGATTGTTAAGTATAAACGGAAATCTTTGTTGTCTAATACATAAAATTACTATTAGTATAGGTATATTGTCTTTTTTGTTAGTACATATATAGTTTCACCACTGGTGTAAAAAAACTTTGCCATTTAGTTGAATAATGAATTTATATTCTATTACCGAAGTATTGCGGATTGTTCTAGCGACAGCCATTTAAAATTAAAGTTCTCAGATTTTGAACTCCTGTAGTTGCGTAATTTCTTAGAGTAGAACTTACGTTAATTCGACAATTTTGACACAAAATGAGCTCAGCAACCAAATCCCAAAGTTGTTTGCACTAGTTGAAAACACCCTGTATTGTTTCGACTGCTATTCATCAAATTTACATCTATTCGATAAGCCACGTGCGTGGGAAGGAACAGATCGCTTGGTTTTTCAAGATGCTTTCAACTGTGTTCCATTTAGTAGTAGGTAATGTATTTTCATACTACATAGTTCTGTTGTTGTAGCTAATTTGCATTCCCACCAAACGCATTCTGTTACAATTGTTCAAAATACCAATCCTGGGAGTGCATTAGTGATGGACATAATTGAATGATTAGTATTCGAATGATTTTAATAATCGAGATATTTATTCGAATTAATCATTCGAATCCTAAATGCGCACTCATTTCGGCAATGCGAGAAATGTCTCGCGTCCTCCTTTTCGAATGATGTCTCTCTTGCATTCCCGCTCTTGTATCAATTTGTTTTTTCGGTTGCCGACTCTATTCTGTTTGGTATTTATTTATACTTAGTCACATTGTAAGATTAACCTAATTGTAAATGCCGTTTGATGGTTTCCCGTGTTATATTATAAGTTATTAAATACTGATGACATTTCTAATTATTTTATTACAATTGATTTATAGATTATATCTCTATAAGCGTTATCATGATGACCAATTTAGCCACTAAATTTTTTAAATGGAAATGTAATATCAAAAGCCGAACAGATTATAAATAATCGTAACTGATTAAGAGCAAATAATTTGGTTTATTTGATATTTTTACAGTGCCTTAAATTGCTGAATTTATTTTATTTATTTATCTAGTTTATGGCAGTAATACATTTATTTAAATAATAATCAATTTAAAAAATTCTACAATTATATTTTTGAATTTATGTATGAAACAGTTGAAATAAATAATCGTAACTTGAGCCTCCCCAGTTCGAAATTATAAAAACTTATTTTGCTAATTCAGCTGCACATGCGACCCCATCATACAAAATAAGTTAAATATGTTAATTTGTAGTTTATCTTTCAGCATTTTCTCGAATTATATATTCATTCGAGTACCACTCGGAATAAACAAATAAAGATCGTGTGTTATGCCGATGATGCGGTTATCATGACCGAAAACGAAGATAACCTACAACTACTGTTCAAGTTCAAAACAACAGCAGAGCAATTCAATATGGAAATATCAACAGAGAAAACGCAGGCAATGACTATATCTAAGGATCCCCTGCTCTGCAAACTGGCAATCGACAACAGAACAGTTAAACAAGTCATGAACTTTGATTACCTCGGCGTGAACACACCCAGTAGTAGAAACCTAAACCAGGAAGTACGAACACAGTCAACACAAGCAGTAACATCGGGCTTTCTTCGTGACATCATATAGCGTAAGACCAATTCTCGCTTATGCCGCAGAAACTAGAGCGGAAACAGCAAAAACCAAACGTACCATGAGGACCACGGAGATGAACAACACTAAGAACTATATCAGGTCATGCCCTACGAGATAGGGTAAGAAATGAAGATGCAAGGGAAATCTGTGAGGTACAAGATGTAGTAAGATGGGTAAGAACAGGACGCCGGCAGTGAGAGGAGCATGTCAATAGGATGGACGATAACAGAATGGTAAAGATAGCACTGTCACAGAACCCAACACTAAAAGGCCCCAAGGACGACTGCCAAAAAGATGGTGCGGAAGCTGGACGTCAGTATCCCAAGACAATTAGTAGACATAATATGTCCGAAACCGATTATTAAATAAGTCAGTAGGTATATTTGGATTTTATAGAACACAGTTCTAAAGTAAGAAGAAGAAGAAGAGTACCACTCAAATTATATACCGACTCAAACGATATTTCGATTACTAGCCGAACAACGAAGCGAAAGTAATTCGAGTTTTTATTATTTGAATAAATTATTAGCATCTTGGTGATAGTGCATAACCGAACATTTCGAATTATTTCATTCGAAATGCAAGCGCCGCTAAACGAACGTATTCGAGAAGTTTTCATCATTCGAGCGAATTACTCGCATCTTGGTGATGCTGCACAATCGAATATTTCGAATACTGTCATTCCAGATGCACGTGCCACTACACGAACGTATTCGAGAAGTTTTATCATTCGAAAGAATTGCTCACATCTTGCGATATATAGAGATATATAATACATAATCGAATAGTTCGAATGACTTCCTTACAGATACGCTCATCATCACGGTGTAGCATGTTTAAAAAGTACATTTAAAGACAATCGTAGTGATAACTAATAAACAAGTAATGTGATTGCTTATGTTAATGATTTCAAATTAACCAGAGAATTCAGTGTGTAAAAATAACTTACTAAACTTCGACTAAAATAAGCTCATGTTTGAAAAACATCATCGTTGTACTGTATTGCTAAGCGCAGAAGTGTATACTAACACCAAAAAACGAATTATCAAAAATCAGATTGGGGCTTATCAAACTTTTTTACAGTTTGATGCTGTTAATGAAATAGCTGTTTATTTTAGTATAAACGAGGCAACTCCACCATCGACAGTGGGGGCTCCAGTTAACCAGCATATAATCCGATAGGATTACCGGGGCGAAGGATATTTGATTGGATTGGATGAACACATTTGCAATCAATGCTTCCTGGAACATCAAACACATAAAGGACCTGCAACTATTTTCAAACTTTTAGGGACATGTTTTCCGAGCTTTTGTTTGCGATTTGGTGTTTTTGTGTGATGTTGAAAGCACGATGTTGCTGCACGAGACTGAGGATGGGAGATAGGTCCGCTTGGTTACCTACATATTGATCCTGACGCACGCCTGGCCGCTCATATTGTACTAACTAGCTTATGCTGAATTAACTACGCTAATTGAACTGCATGATGAAGTTATACAGCAAACCAGATTATTTATTACTTACAAAAACTCGTTTATTTATTTAGAACTCGTTCGCTCGATAAATTCCATAAACCGTGTTTACAACGATAAGTAATATTGCATGCGGTCCATTTAGAAAAGTTAAATATGTATATTTGAATGTTTACATTTCACATTAGTTACTGGTATAGGGGATAGCGCAGTACAGGATGTCTCAAAATCGCTGGATGACAGAGCATCATAAATGAAGCAAAATAGTAAAAGAATCATACGTATTATAGGCTTCAGAATAATGAATTAAAGCACATTTAAGATATTTTTAAACAAAACATATTTCGGACACGGTATCCTGGCGCAAAAATATATTTGCATGGGAAAAATATGAGAAAATCTATTATATATCGCCATGTTATTTACCCTAATGTTATGTAATTATTCTAAACTATACTTATACTATGTTAATTTTACTTCGTAACACTTATATAGTTGTGCCAAGCAATCAGGTAATGCACGTCATATATAAATTTTATGACGTCACAACCTTGTATGTGTATATTTATATTGAAACAGTTTAAAGTGGAACAACCAACAAATGACGTAACCTCAAATATTTACATTTTAATTTAATATAAAGCAAGTACAAGTAGAAACCACAGCAGCTAATAATTATTAAAATAAAAACACACTCAAATTGTAGAAGTTAATATTTATTGGTTGTAACGGTGCAAAGACACTTGTTATGTTATACATAATTAGTTAAAAATAAAGTAGAATGCATTCTGTGATAAAAAGAATTCCATATTTAGGTAACAATGTTTAGTTTTGGACAGTGCTTGCAAATTCAGGTGTTTACGCACCACTATAGCGAATTATGTTTCGTCACAGTATTCACTGTCGGAGGTTTCAGAATCTGTGCTCAAATGAATAATTATTGGAGCTATATCATGTATGTCAAGTATCTTTTCTCTTTCCCACCATGATTTTATTTCTTTTTCAGCATGATCGATACAATTTTTCCACTTTTGGGGGGTTACGGTACTTAGCGCTTCTTTCCACATATCCACTGCTTTTTCCATGCCACCTCCGTCTCTTCCAACATGATCGTTATAGAATCTTTTAGCAATCCCCCATACATTTTCGATCGGGTTAAATATACAATGGTAATGAGAAAGCCGGAGCATTCTATGTCTGTATTGTTCAGCGAGTGTCTCCACGATAAACGTTTTTGGAGGATTATTTCTAAAAAATAAATTTAATTACGGTTTTACTTTACACTTTCAGTATATTTCGCACTTACAATGAAATTAGCTCCAACAGCTGTATCTTCAATAAGCTACAATCACATTCAATATTATGGTTTCTCAACCACTCGACAATTTGGGGCTTATTCCAGTTGCTATTAGGAGTTTTGTCAAGCAAGGAACTGTGGTAGCTTGCATTGTCCACGATAATTATAGACGGCTCTTCCAAATTCATTAAAAGTTGGTGTTCAAACCACTTCAAAAAATTGTCCTGGTTCATTTCGCTATGATAATCTGGATTTTTTGTAAGTATTTGAGGAAAATATCAGCGATGCATCAGGAATAAAACCATTTACAGTGCCTGCATGTAATATAATGTATCTGAAAAAACACAATATCGTAATAATTATATTAAACTTAATTATAATAGTAATTTACGATATAAGTAACGTTATCAGGCATTTTACATTACGAGAGAATTGTTTGAAAAAACGAGCGACGCAGGAGCGAGTTTTTTTAAATTCTCGAGTAATGTAGAACGCCGATAACGTTACGTGTATCGTAACACGTTTTATTTTATCCTATAAATTACTAAAACTCTTCAAAAAAAGGAAATGACATTGTTCATAACAGAGAAACATAAATCTAGGGTACCTGAATTGGTATCCAAGTGATTTGTTTACATTGTTGCTTGAGAAAAAAAGTCGTGTCGAATCCACATTATTTTCTACTTCGTTTTGTTAAGATTTTCTTTACAACACTAGTGCTGTTAAATGCATCTTTACGCAACTCGTCGCTAAGGAGTAATTAGCACAGTAACATTATAGGATAAAATAAAATTATTTACCGCTTTCCTTCGGATTTGATTCTTTTAAGTTTTTGTATTGCTATCCTGCCAAGATCTTCCTAGACAGCCATTCTTAAATATCCATGTCTCGTCAAGATACACAAATTGGCACGGATCAGCCTCATTTAGATTAGCAATGTAATTTTGTAAAAAACGAAACCTGGCAAAAGCTACGTAGTCTAATTCCATTAGACCTCGTCGTGAGTCATTCTTCTTCCATCGGAACCCAATGCTTTTCAACACTTCTTTGCGTAAAGATTCTCGGCATCCGTCGAAAATAAATCGTTCTTTAAGAAATGATAATAACGTACGTAGAGTTATGTGTTGTTCTGTAATTAATGACAATAATTGTAAATATTTGTACACTAAACAGTCTGTTATTGTTACTTACTGTTTTTGTACATTACATATACACTATCTCGTATTGCCACTTTCACTGCTTCAGTTACATCCAACACAGGCTTCTGTCTCGGCCTCTTTCTCTTTGGACTACGTAAAAGTGAATTTGTTTTTACCACTTACAATATATTGCTAACTGTTTTCACGTTTAACTGCAGTGCATTTGCCACCCTCTGTAAAAACGTGGAAGCAATAATATATGGCATAAAAGAAAAAATTATAAATAATTATTACCTCTCTGACAGCATTTAAAGGTAGAAGTGGACCATTATTATTTCGTTCGCTTTCGAAATAGCTTATCAAATTTGCGACAAGTTGTTTCGACTGCCTGCTTAAAGGTTTCGGCATTTTCTAAACGTGTTCAAAAATAAGGAGAAAACTAGAAACAACCAACCTAAAGGCAGCTGCAATAATTTCTGACAACTTTCTGACAGCAAAATATAGACGTGGTGGATTTAATACCAACGTAACGACACATAACAATAGTTTTGCTATAAAGTATAATACATTTGTATAATTTAATTTGTTAATTATTTAAAAAAAACCATGAGCTTTGTGGTAACCTACTGTTGTCTACTAAATTTAAAAAGTAAATATATATAAAAAATAAAAGAATAACCTGCAATGACTAATTACATTCTGGATTTTTTTTATTTTATGATACCGGCGCTGCTGTTCGTTGATCATGTGATCTATGACGTGCATTACTTGATTGCTTGGCACAACTATATTATGTGATTTCTGCTTCGTAATGATTAACTTATATGTAAAAGGATACTATTTTGGAGGTAGAAATCCAAATTATCCCCGAAATGGAATTTAATTAGCCTGATTATCATGTAAAGAATGTTATTTGAAGAGTTATAATGATTAAAAATGATAAACGTATACCGGATTAGAGTAAAAGGTAGTGTACAAGCTTCGGAAAGTGCTACGTAGTGCCTTATTTCGTTTCGAAGTGAAGTTGTGGGTGGATATTCCTTAGGGAATGGTGTTGAGACGTCTATGTGCGGAGTAGACGATGTTTTGGATTGTCCTGGGCAAAGTTGAAAGGCCTAGAATGTAGTTTTTTCTATTTTTATATTTATGACTCTGATTTATTTGTATTGACGAGGTTAATTTGTATTGAAAGAGTTGTGATGGTTTTCAATTAATTTTGGATTGTATTAAGGAAGGATAGAAGCAGTTTTGTTGTTTAGAAAGACTTTGTTTATTATATATTTATAAAATAAGAAATATCTTGTATTTTTGAGATTAATTTTGATTGTCACTTAATTATTTTACGTATAATAGATGTGCAGGGTGTTATTGTATATTTGTACATTTGTTTGTGATTAATGTTGATGTTGAGATGGTTGTTTTTAAGTTTTAAATGAATTTTGTCTGAAATTAATAATTTTAACACGTGTTTATTTTTTGCTTTAAAC